>JAOTQR010020612.1:0-17122 GCA_025774065.1 Solanum ossicruentum
CTCCTAAATGCCACATAGCCTCCTGCTTATAAATGTGGTGCACAACACATCAATAAACAAGATTCTACATAGGCACGGCTTTGTAGACTCCCTAGGACGACCCGCTCTGATATCACTTTTGTCACACCCCAAGTCCCATACGGGTGCCGGTCCACCCTAATGGGACTTGGAGTGTGACAGGTGGCATGAGGGAGAGTGGAGGGATAGAGCTGGAGGGTGGAGAGAGAATGAAGGGGAAATAGAAATAATCCAATTCGAGCAAGTTTCAATTAAAAAAGTTATTGGAATTGATCAACCTTTTTTATCCAAAGTGTTTCAAAGAGCCTCGTGTAAACCCAAAGAGTTTTCACACTGAGGATATGCTTGCTAGAATCCTCAATAAGGTGGAAGCTTCGAATAAAGTGCTTAAGGAGATGAAGTCGGATTTCTCTTCTTTGTGTCAAATAGTGACATCTCATTTAGGTTCGATTAAGCAATTGGACATGCAATTAGGAACCATCTTAGCTCATCTTAATCAAAGACCAAAAGGAAGTTTCCCAAGTGACACTGTGGTTTACCAAAAGAATGACAACCAATAATATATGGCCATCACAACAAGAAATGGAAAGGTGATTGAGGAGAATGCATTCCTTTCGGATCTTGGGCCAAGAAAAGGTGACAAGACCTCTTTATTTTAGGGGAATGATGAGTTGGAAGTCGATGGTGATGTGATGGTTGATAAGGAAGATCACTGTCTTGGCAACCCTGGGAGTGATTGCAACAATAAATGTGGGGGTGAGCTAAGCAAAGATAAAAATGAACTCCCCAAAAATTTTTCCTCATCCACTAAAATGAAAGCACCTCAAGTGAATACTGATCCCCCTTTTTCCCCAAAGGCTAAAGAAGATGAATGATGAAACCAAGTTTCAAAAGTTCTTGTCAATGTTCAATTCTCTTTCAATCAAGATTTTGTTGGATGAAGCTTTTGTGGAGATGCCAGGTTATGAAAATTTTATGAAAGGGCTCTTGACTAAGAAAACAATCTCGAATGTGAGAAAATCGAAGTATCGCACCATTGTAATGCGATTATGACAAACTTGATAGCAAAGAAAGAAGACCCAAGTGCCTTCACTATCGCATGTATGATTGGGCTTTGCAAATTTGCCAAAACTTTGTACGATCTTAGAGCTAGCATCAACTTGATGCATTTGGCCATTTTAAGCAATTGGGCTTGGACACTCCTTCTCCAACAATGATAAGGTTTCCCATGGTGGACTGGTCCATTAAAAGATTGGTAGGCATTTCGTATGATGTGTTGGTAAAAGTAGACAAGTTCATCTTACCTGCTAATTTTTGTGGTCCTCAATGGTGAAATTGTGTCATGACCTATACTAGAAGTGACATAGCAAATAGGAATCCATGGGTTCCCAAACAAGCCTCAAGTATCCATATTCACATGATTGGTTCAGAAGCAAGTAAAGGAATAGTAAACACATAGTTCTAAGGGATGGGATAGTAGGACTCCCATTATGGGGATGTCATAGGGATAGGGATTAACATGGATCCACATAACACATAGCACACAAAGACTAAGGGGGGAGGAGGTAAGTATGACTCACTCTGTGGGGGGAGAGGAACTTAGGATCTTCCACATCATAACATAAATCCATATCATAATACTCATAATCAATTCATAATAACCATATCTAATACGTAGTCATAATCATAATCCTCGAATATAACACAACAAATATCCGTACAAGAGTCTACAAGATGTCTAACAATGTCTCTAGTCATAGAATAGGACGGGGGTCAAGATATGTCTGAAGCTCACCCTCAAAGTAAATAGCATAAATGAAAGCAACATAAGGTAGATAGATGGTGGATTGTCCTTGGAAGATAGGACTCACCATAACATTTTCTCAAATTCGATCTAGCCGTCAAATGGTGGATGAAGGTAGTCTCCGGTCCTTACATGGTTAGATCATGTAGGAAAAAGCATGTGTTAGTACATTTGAATGTACTAAGTATACGGGCATGCAATGCATATAATCTAATTAAACATGCATTTAATGTTACATGACAAGGGTACATATATAGAAAGAAGAATATAACCAAAGAATATAACCATATGTGAGCTTAACACACCTAATATAAACATATGTGAGCTTAACTCACCAAATTATTTTATCAAAAATTATATGTGAGCTTAACCCACCAATAATTTTCATTAAAATCCAATGTTCATGAATGCATATGCTATGAATGATATGAGAATTACATGGACAATATAGATTCAATCATAAATCAATAGTACATTATGAAATTCAAGTAAATCCATAAGTAAAATCCACATTCAAATCATAATTTTGATTACCCGTGCTTAAATCGAACTTTAAAGGCACAATGCATATTCAGATATTAATAATCTTCATGTAGTTCAATATATTAGGATTTAAATCACTTTAAATCAATAATAAAACATAGCTTATATCTCAATTGAATCAAGTAAACGATAATCTTAAAAGACCATTATTAAAGTAAGCTCAATTTCATGAAAATCAAAGTAAAAGAGTTTGGAGTATTCATGGTTGAAAGGAACATGAATCAATCCCACTTACCTTTGTTACCCAAGAAGAAACAAGAAGAATTTGATGAAGAATAGAGCCCTTCCTTAATCTCTAAGATAATCTTCAAAGGTTCACCTTAGGGGAGTTCTTAAGAGAGAGCTTGAATAGATTCTAAGCGTTGAATGAATTTGAATGAGAGAAAAAGAGTATAGGTCATTTGAATGTCTTAGAATAGCATAGAAAGTCACAAAAGACCCTTAGGAGTAGTCATAATTATGAAAAATACCATTAATGAAATGGATAATAAAATGTTGCCAGGGTTCCCACATGGAGGGCATACGGTCCATTTAGAGACATACGGACTATGTGGCCTTCCATATGGCTACATTTAGATAATTTCTCACTGATGAAGTTCTGAGACGGTGATTCCATACTTAGAAAATTCTCACACTAATGCCCATACAGAGGACCATACGACCCGTGAAGAGGTAAACAGACCAGATAAGGTTCATGTGTGATGTACCCCAACCAAAATGTGGTACAAGGCTAAGGCTACATCAAACAAGCCACCACATGGCCTATGAAGTTCCATACAGATCGTGTGGGGTTTATGTGATATGAGACTTAGTCTTGAACTCTAAAGCTAAGGCCAAAGCACTATACACAAGGTAAGGACCACCTCAAGGCACTTCCACACAACTCGTGGTGAGCCACACAACCCGTAGAGGTGCCCATTAGGTGTCACCTTGGTCAAAAACTTTTTGAAATCAATTTCCAAGCACTATTAACGTCATACCAAGTCTAGGTCTGTGAATGTTCCAATTATACTTGGTAGACCAGTCTTGGTTATAGGTAGGGAACTAGTTGATATGGAAGGAGGCGACTTGAAATTTAGGGTGAATGATGAAGAAGTTGTCTTCAATATTTGCATAGCGATTAAACAACCTAAAGACCTCCAATTATTCTTAGTTATTGACCATGTTGAGGGACCATAAATTGCAAAGGACTCCATCGTACCATGACATTAAATAAGGTTCTTCTTGGGAAGCAACCTAAGGTGTTAGTAGTTTTTGAATAATATATGTTATGCGTGCAGGTGTGCTAAAGTGAAAATTTTACAAGTGGGAGAAAAAGGCAATGGGGATATGCTAATCGGTATCATTGAATTGAAATGACGACCTCAATTTTGCTCGCCGTTTGGGTTAGCTGATGACCCTTAAGGTGCTATCAATTTCGATGGTCAAAGTTCCAGTTCGGCAGATTGACGAACTAGTTAGGCGATGCAAAGTACCATCACCTTTTGATGCTGATAGAAAAGCTTAAATCACTTTAAGAAAAAATGGTCAGGGATACATTCGGCAGGCCGCTAAATGTGTTTGATAGTGTAAATTAGCATCACCGAGTTGCACCGCGTGGCTGACCTATTTTACTTTTGAAACACCCTTTTTGAATTCACTTTTTATTTTTCATCTTCTTAATTCCCTAAGCACTCATTACTCTTCCAGTACCTAGTTCCATTATTTGCATAGGGATTGTCCTTTACTATCATCAACAAAATCATCATTGTCACCCTCATTAACTGTGCATCATCACTAAGGTATGTTTTTGGACCCTTTTCTTCACTTTTGTGCTACTCTTGAGTTGGTATGACTTGAGTTTGGTTATAGAAGCATCAGATTCATTATATGATGTGGGATATTATTGAGAATCATGGTGTGTGTTGTTAGAATGATATCATTAGAACCCTAGGTTTCTATTTGCACCCATTTTATTTGGGTTCCTATTTATATTGATTCTCGATGAAATTGATTGTGCAAATGTGATGTTCTAACTCGTTAAATATTGTGGTACCTAATCATTAAGTATGTTCATGTTTTGTCCCAATTTGATTGATTTGCCTTGATATGTTATCTTTATTGGGATTATGAACTTGTTTTCTTGAGAAATTGATGTGAATGCATGCTCTATGGGTTTATTTGGCCCATGTGTTGTGGGTAAGTCTGAGTAACCTGTGAATCTGATCATACCACTTAAACTTGTTCAATAATAAAGTTGGTGATGTTTTTCTTAATCATAAAGTCATCATTTGGTCGAATTCGTATTCATGGCGTGATTGTTAGGAAGAAATAGGCTTATGCTGGTATGTGATAATATGTTAGTGAGGCATATGTTATGAAATTTCCCTCTTTTTCCTATTGCGGTATAAATATTTTGAATTTTGGGTAATTTTCTTTGCCAGTCAACTTCCACGATCTGCCGAAGTTGATCCGGTGATTCGTCGAAAGGCCATGCACACCAACTTTTGTGACATATTTTTATTCTTGAGTTCTGTCATATTTGGTGATGGTACTATCGATCATTGAATCTATTTGACAGATTTCTGAATGCCTACATCTGTCACTGATTAGGAGAGTGATTTGGACCCTGAGTTCTATAAAGAAAGGTGACAGTCATTTTGACAGCCAAATCAGTTTGGCAATCTGCCGAACATGTCTGACGGGCAAAATGACCTATTTGCCAAACTTATCTTTCTGAGGTTATTTTTAATCTCCTATCCATACTATTGATTCTTACATCTATGTAAGCTCTATATCGTAGATATGTCTCGTCATGAGGAAGTCGTGTCTCGTGGTGGATCATGTCCAACCTTTATAATTGACAAGTAGGTTGAAAAAGGACCTCAAAGGCCACGTAAGGAAGAACAGGGAAAGGGAAAAAGGAAAGTATTTGAGCAAGGAGATCTAAGCAATGCTAAGGAGGGATATTGTCACAACCCAAGCCTAGGGCCTAGACGTAACACGACGATTAAGAAGTTCAAAGACAACCCAAACAAGCCTCTTGATCTTAACATGCACACATCCTTGGTTGCGGAAGCAAATAAGCAATAACAAGAGTCAAGTAAAAAGGGAAAACGGTACTAAGGGAATATTATTTTTAAACACAGAAATCATAAGATAAGTCAAGCTTGAAAGTATACACAAACTTAATATCCAACAACACCTCTACTTTAGATTTGGAGAGGGGGCTAAGACACTTCCCGGGCTCACCCTCATAATAATAAGTATTCAACATGGAGAAAGCGTCTCAACATAGCATGAAATAAGTAGATATTATCCTCGGAATTGAGGACTCACCAAAGCTTGCTTCAAAGGATAGAACTAGCCACGTGGAGGTGGAGGATGATCAAAAGGAGCTCCAGTCCCTACATGGTGATATCATGTAGGCATAAAGTATGCATTAGTACGTTTGAATGCACTAAGTTACGGGATGCAATGCAACAAGAACCATAAGTCATAATAACAAGATACTTAATCATAATCAAGGAACATAAGCTCAATATGAAATAAACGCTCAAACATTGCACAAACATGTATGAGATAGACCAAATAGCCACCTACTCACCATACGGTATAACCTTTTCGGAGAGTGTTACCAATACCCCTACCTTACAACATAGCTTTTTTGGTAGGTAGTATAAGTTGTCCCTTACCTTACGATACAATCTTTTATGTAGGAGCCATGATTTAGTATACCTTACGGCATGACCTTTTTAGTAGGTGTTATAGAATGTCCTTACCTTACGACATAATCTTTTAGGTAAGAACCATGATTTATTATACCTTATAGCATGACCTTTTCAGTGCGTTGTCCTTACCTTATGATATAATATTTTATGCAGGAACCATGAGTTATGCTATCTTATGGCATGGCCTTTTTGGTAGGTTGTCCTTACCTTACGACATAATCTTTCAGGTAGGAACCATGAGTTATACTTCCTTATGGTATGGCCTTTTAGGTAGGTTGTCCTTACCTTACGAAATAATCTTTTAGGTAGGAACCATGAAATAGCTCACCAAACCATCATATCAAAGAATCACGATAGGGCTTCACATTTCGTAGGAGAGTAAAACATAGTATGAGGGTTCAAAATTATCTTGTAGATCATGAGAATTTTTCAAGAGTCCAATACATGCTTGGGAACCCATAAAGTATCCTAACATGCTTGTCATGCAAATTCATACAATAATCCCTTATCAACATCAACAATCCTTGTTATGTAATTTAATCAAACATATGGTGGGCACATGCAATTCAAGAGTATAGGACAAGAAGGGATAAAACCAAATCATTTCAAAGTTATTTAAATCAGTCCACCGAGATTGTAGTAAAACCCCAAATTAGATATCATGAAGTCTATCTCAAAATTCATCATAGTTCATATCTTTCATAGTTCAAATCATGCATAATCTCAATAGACAAAGATCAACTCATAGTATAAGTTTAAAATAGATATTCATGCATAATCAACAATATTTGATAAAAACTCAACATAATTTTCATTCAAAATTCATAACAAGAGATAGCCATAGGTAATACAACTTAAAATCATGTAATTTTCATAAAAAAGAAGATTGGGCTCCATGGGTAAAATGACCCAATGGATGAAACCCACATACCTCAAACTTGGGTTTTCTTAAGATGAGCTTGGAGGAAACTTAGAGCTTGAAGTAAATCCTTGAGTTCCAAAGTTAAGTTTGGAATCTTTGAATTTGAATGAGATATTTGACTAAGTCTTGGAGAGGTTTTTGAGATAATTTTTGAGTGATATAGAGTTGAAAAATGGCTACATATGGGAGATTTCACGTTTAAAAGGGCATGGGGTTATGACCCCAATGCCCTTGGCCGAAATAGAAAAACCAAGGAAAATGTTGCACTCGTCTGTGCCCCTGTCGCGACGCAGACCAGAAGTGGAGCTCAAAATAACATTACTCGCACCCCTGGCACGTCGCGGCTAGGGCATAGACAGTTATTGGAAATCAAAAATTTACAAAAGTTATTTTTTGGTACGATCTTTTAAAATCTGGGTTATACCCATTTCCTGCTCAGTTTTGCCCCCTAATCACGAATATGAAGCCGGATTTTAAAATCATGCACAGATTTTAAGATACATAAAAATTATGATTTTTGGGCATTCCGAAGTTACATGTGGGACGTTTCAGATATCTTAGAGTGGCGTGGACTAGCTCCAAGGAGGAGCAAGCGAGGCTAGAAACCCCAGTACATGAGCCTCCAGCATAGGAGTCGAGTAAAAAATGTCACTAAATAAAGGAAATGACAAAGGCTATGCATGACCCACTCCTCTAAACCTCCCAAACCATCCAGGAAACAATTTCTCTATGACACCTGAACCGGTTGAAAGTTGTGGGGCTGAGGACAATTTCAAAGGGCAAGAGGCTATCATCTAATGGGGTAGTTGATGGGTATCCCGAAGTGTGGGACACTCTTCACCACTCCTCGGGAACATTATATGTGAAGTTGGGTCTGTGGATTCTATGAGGCCTATGCTAAAGTCATTGTAAAGAGCAAGGGCCGAGTCAAAATTGCTCTAAATCCCGTGGATGTTGTGGAATTGAGGGGTGTGCCTATCCCTTGCAGTGAGATTAATATTAATAATTTATTAGGATGCATATTTTGACTCCGACATGATCGTGCTGATATGGTTGAAAAGAAGACCCTCGACAATATTAAGGCATGGCTTGCCCTGATGATTGGCATTACAGCCCCCTCATAGTTGGATGAAGGGGTGGTGATTAAGAAGAAAGAGCTTACTATTCCTGTGAGATTTTTGTTCAATTTCATCAGTAGCAACCTAATACCATCACAGAATAAGTTTATCCTTCAGCATCCTAAAGTGGCATTGGTGGGTTGTATTATGGACTGCAGGAAATTGAAACTTGGGTCAATTATAGCTCTAGAGATTCTTACTCAAGACAAACAGCTCCAGACTTCTCTTCCATTCTCGAGCCTCATTATAGCTCTGTGCAAAAGCGTTGTAGTTCCTTTTATTAGCAAAATAGATATTGAGATTACTTGATCAATTTCCATAGACATCTAGGGTATTAAGGTTGAGTTCCTTCGAGATGAAGAGGGTAGGGCTAGGAAGAAACCGGCATACACTATTAGAGTCATGGATTTGAGACTGTCACTTTAGGGCTAGCAATCGAGTTAGGTATGCCTTCTTCCTCTGCTTAACTCCTTCCTCTCATACTCCCACTCCTTCGTAATCTACACAGCCAGAGCCACAGGCTTTAATAGACTGACCCCAGATCACACAAGCTACCATCTATGGTATAACCCAATTAGCCAAATCGGCTGACATTAGCGCAACACGGGTTGAGTCCTACCTGTCTAGATTGATTGAGAGGGTCATCAAAGCTACATTTTCCCCACTATTAGTTGAGGGAAACAAGTAGAGGGAGATGATATAGGCATAAAACTTGAGGCTAGACAGGTTGACATAAATGTGGAAGACCAAGGGGCGAAGATTATTACTTTTCCTGAAAGGGTAGTTGCCTTAGAGGATAAGGGTGGTGTCAGTGCCAATACGATGGCTATAAAAGACTGATCTTATTGAGCTAAAGAAGGATGTGGTGGAATTGAAGTCCACTAATATCACATCACTTTGGAGAGCAGTAGATGTGCCCCTGGAGGCTACTATAAGTGTTGTTTTGGGTGAGGAGATTGAAGAAGATTATGTTCTAGATTCCTCGAAGACAGATGAGGATGCATTAGAAGTTGAGATTATCCCGTCAGAGCATAGAGAGTTGATGGAAATGAATGAAGTTATTATAGTTGTCGTCACTAGAGAGTCACTTTGGGATAGGTCCATGATAGGGATGAGTGGATCATCTGGTGCAGCTGAGCCAAAGCATGTGATGCCACAGATAGATGTGGAGTCCACTATTCCAGCAACCATTTTAGAGCTTGCAACCCAGGATCTGGGCACAAATGCCCCGGTTACCTCTTTTTCAACTCCACCACCACCCATGATGAGTGATCAGGGGGTTTCTTTATCTTACTCCTTCCTTTTGAGCTTTATTGATATTATTATCATATATTAAGGACAATATTTCTTTTTAGGAGGGGATGGTCATTTAGAATCTCATTATTTGATGATGTTGTTTTTCTTTGGTTATGTTATGCTTGGTTAAGACAATGGGCTATATTTCTTTTTGGTTTTTTGTTGATGTGTAATTAAGATAATTTTTTATTTTGCATTTGTAAATATTATTTTAGGTTGTAATAGCTAGTAACATCTTTTTTATTTTACTTTTATGGATGTCTTTTGAATGATGCGTGCCAATTATATTTTAGATTTTTGACAAAATACCCGTGCACGTAAAAAAAGTCATTTCAAAAGCGTTTTGTCATGTCTCAAAGTCCTTAGCAATTGAGTATTCATCGTCAATATCTTTGATTTGAATAGTGCCATGGATGAGGATCATATATTGACTGACCAATTAGTTCATCTCATGTGAAAATGATTACACATAGATTGAAAGTAGTTGACTAAGTCAATGTTGAGCTTGCATATGCAATGATCGATAAATTGTTGTTGTGTATTGTCTAGCTTTTGTTTGAATTTGTAATCCATGTTACCATGAGAGTTGAGGTAATTTTTGAAAGACGTGATTGTTGATAGGTAGAACTTGCCCGATTTTCTTAAAGTGTTATCTTGGTTGAATTCAAATTAGGAAGATGACCTTAGGCCTTCTTTGATTTCTTTTGAGTCCACTTTAATCAAATATCCTCCATTGACATTAATTGTATCCTTAGTGAACCCCATTGATCCTTAAGCTTATTTCTTGGTTGCCGTATTACCCTTGACCTTTGATTGGATAGATATTCTTTTCTATTAAACACCATTCCCTCATTGAGCTTGAATTAGTGAAAATGTGGCGAAAGGCCAAAGTTGAAGGTGTTGATAAGAGAGGGGTATCTCCCATTCGGAAGTTGAGAAAAGAAACAAGAAAGAAGTGGAGGAGTCCATGCATAATGAAAAAGGGAAAAGATGAAAAATGTTTTAACAAGAAGAAAGAAAAGAATTTATTTGAATATAGGACCCCCGGAAGTCTTGAAAAATAGTTACATGGGGGACACCTAAGATTGAGATTCAATGCAAAAAGATATCATTTGGAAAAATAGTGACTGAGGATTAAATGAACCAAGGGAGTTGTCTGTAAAGTTCAAGCAGGGATTAGTCACTTGTGTCTAAATGTTATCCTACTCGCCCTTTATCTTACATTTCGACCCAACCAAGGTCCTTTGAGATTCTAGTCCGGATAAAATCGAGTGAATATTGATTGATAATAAGGGAAAGCCTATGGGTCAAAACTTGTATGTAATTTCTCACTTTGGGAGTATAATGTTGTTAGATCCATGAAATTAATGTCATGATTTTGTGTCCATAAGGATCTAATTTGATGTGACGGCAAGTGGTGATATTTTTGGGCATTGATTAGCAACCACATTGACAATTTTGAGCATCGCTATGTCTTGAAAACTACTTAGTCATCTCTTGAGGCTTCAAAATCGAACAAGTGGTTTGTGGGAGGATTGTATGTGTTGGTCTTTATGGCCTTATTTGTAAATTGTGCTTTGGATTTATTAATGATTTGATTGAGCACAAACAAAATTTCAAGTTGACGGTGTTGATGAGTCTGCATATTGGACTCATATAGATCTTAAATAGCATGAAAATGTTGTCCTTGATGTATTTTTTTGCTTCACGTACTAACCAATTTGTGAGTTTAATGCTAAAAATGAGGAAGATGCATGGAAGGATAAAACTTGGCAACATAGGACAAAAGGAGAAAAATGCTAAAAAGTAGTAGAATTCGGCCACCACTGAACAATTCAGTGGATCACCGAATCTAGACAAGACCACCTAATGTTGCAGTGTCAAAACCCAGGTGTTTTCAAAGAAAGGCAATGATAGAGCAATATTTTACAGATCACCGAATAGGTTTGGCGATGTGGCTGTATGTCGCCTAATGTTACAGAGTTTGAGGTCTTTAGTAAATGTCTTAGAAGGTGGCCAAGTATACATTCAGCAGATCATCGATGTTTTGGTAATGTCTGAACTTGACCATCGAATGCTAATGTAAGGACCCAAGCTTTGGAAGGCTTAAGAGAGGCTCAAATTTAGTTTCCTATGATTTTGACAAGGTGCCCTTCTAGGGACACCTTCACGAGCTGTGAAAGGGTCCACGATCCATGGAGGTAGCCTTGG
This sequence comes from Solanum ossicruentum, assembly GCA_025774065.1. NCBI lineage: Eukaryota > Viridiplantae > Streptophyta > Magnoliopsida > Solanales > Solanaceae > Solanum > Solanum ossicruentum. The sequence goes on from JAOTQR010020612.1 coordinate 11,623, forward strand.
GGTGGCCCTTGGCCATTTCATGGATTACCTTGGCTTTTTGAAGTGTGCAAGACCAAGTGGCCCTTCACGGAGCCTTTCATAGCGTGGACCTCACCACTAGCTGTGAAAGGGCGCATGGGAGGAGGCTTTTGCTTGGTTACCCATGTTTTTGCCAAAGGGTTCCACCACGAGCACCCTTAAAGTCTGTAAAGAGAACCACAGACCATTAACGTGATTGTGGAGGGACCCTTAGACAAAATGCTTCCAAAATGTTCACCATCTTGGATATTGGGGGAACTTTCACTATAGGCTTTAGGACCCATGAAGCCCATCGTGCAGCGATCAGGCTCCCATTTTGTTCCACTGTCATTAAGAGCTCCATGGTAATTGGTTTAATTCTAAGGTCTTTTATGATATTTATGCCTATCCTAAGACCCCTAAATCATCCTCACTCATTCAATACACCTTAATTTTAATTTAACATTTAGACTCTAAAATTCATGTTCCTAAAACTCCATTTAAACATACTTGTAGATTCAAGTTGAGGAATTCAAAGGTGCTTCGGAATCAAGTCTAATTCATCTTTATCTTCCTAATTCTTTCAAGGTTTGTGTAGATTTATTCATGATTTTCTTTCAATCATGAAGCCCCAAAATCTATTTCTTCAATTTTATGATTTCTAAGTACGAATTACAAGTAGGTCTTTTAATTTAGCTTCAGTTTGATGAAATTAAGTAGTAGATTGATTCTGATTGATGATTTCAACATGATTTGATTTCTATTATGATGATTTAAATGAATTTTATGAGAATTGAATATACATGTCCCCTTTTATGATGAATTTAGGCATGGGTAATTTTAAGTATATTTAAAAGTTGATTTCTTTATGGAGTAAGTATGATTTCATCTTGTTAAGATATTTTAGGTATGGTTTCCTAATACCCTTGCTATCCTCTCATTCTTCATAGCATAAGCATGCATGAACAAGTATTTTTATGAGATTTATGACGTGGGTCAAGACCCAGTTATGATTATGACTATGTTTTCAACAAGAAGTATGTCTATGACAATAATGTGATCACATAATGTCTATGTTATGGTTCAAGAGCCCTATAGGTGTTTTCACACTACTATGTACAAATATGAATGAACTATTCTTGTACACGAAAGTATAAAATGAAGTATGACCTGGCCTTTGAGTCCAAGAATATATGATTATGATATGATTTGTCTTTTGATCCAAAGTAAGCATAATTATGAAGTACATTTTGGATTTTAAGCCCAAGTGTGCATGATTATGAACTGAAAAGATCTATTCTCCTATTTTAAACATGTATATGTATTCACATGAGATGATGACTTAGCACCGAATGAGATTGGGGGTGGGGGACTATCCCCAAGAGTCCTTATATAAAGCCTGATTTTTCATAACTATGAGCCATTATAGGTTTATGTTTATGCCCGTTTAAGGGATGATGATGATGTATGTACCACTACACCAAAAAGGTAGGTCGTAAGGTGTGGGTATAGGATACCTTTGGCAAGTAGTCTACCGTTTCTCTGGTGTAGAAGTAGTATCAGGATTCCATGTAATAACTCGCATAGTCTAATATGTCGGTGAGGTCCCATCCCCGCTATGTTCAAAGTATTATGTCATTCATGCATCATGGATTTAAGGCATACTGTTATGACATTCTTGCCAATATACTTCCTTCTATATAACACAATACATTCAAATGTACTAATGCATATAACTCAATACATTCAAATGTACTAACGCATACTTTTGCCTAAATGATCTAACCATATAGGGACCAAAAACTATCCTCATCCACCTCTTCACAACTAGATTGGAATTGTAAGAATTCGCTTGTGGTGATTTCTTTATTCCAAGGACAAGACCCACCTACTATCTACCTTCTTTACGTTATCGCTATAGTATGTCCTTTATTTTGAGGGTCAGCTCGAGACATGTCTTGGCCCCCATCCTATCTATGACTTAGAGGCATTGTTGGATGTTATGTAAACTCTATGTACGAGCTTTCTATGTTTGATACTTGTGGAGGCTATGCTCATATCTTTTGTCATGTTGATGCTATGATGTGATGATATGATGATAAATTTCTTAAGTCCCTACTCCCATAGCCTGAGTCATATGATCCCACCCCTTAGAATTACTTATGATGTATGTATGATGGGAACTCCCATGTACCCTATCCCCGTAGCTTGAGTTTCCAGATTCTATCCCAAAGACTTATTTGTTGTCCTGGCGATTGTGTGATAATGAGTCCCATATCATTATCCCATCACTTGAGTCATATACCCCTATGCCTTAGTATCACTTATTAATATTTGAGTTGCACTTCTGAACTGATGTTGTCTAAATGGATGCTATGAGGCTTATTTGGGGACTTCAAGTTTCCATTTGCCATGTCACTCCTAGGGCCTAGACTTAGATCGTGATAAGTTTTGTATTAGAGCACTAAGGTTTCAAAATGTTCCTTGGAGTCTGTATGCCGCATCAAGTAGATTTTTATTCATGGGAGTGAAGTGCACCATATCTATAAGTAGGAGGCTAAGCAGCGGTTTTAGGAAATGCCTTACTTCTTCACTATTTATGTTGTGCTATGGAATATGTCTTAAGTTTCGTAACTCTGATAAATGTCTTTGATGCCCTTACAGAAGATGCCTCCATGAAGAGCCCCTCTGCCAGACAAGCCCCTGTTGATGAGGACCAAGTTTCTCAAAAGCCTACAAGGGAGCCAGTAACTCAAGATGAGTTATGGACTACTCTTGACATGCTAGCTCTAGTGGTGACCAACTAGGCTAGGCAGGTCATTCCTCCTCCTCATGTCCCCGCCCCTGCTACTAGGGTGAGAGAATTCACCCTGATGAACCCTCCAGAATTCTATGGTTCCAAAGCTGATTAGGATGCCTAGGAATTCATTGGTCAACTCTCTAAGGTTTTGACTATCATGGGGGTGACTTCAAAAGAGAAAGTTAAGTTGGCTACTTACCAGTTGAAGGGAGTGGCCCATGTGTGGTACACCCAATGGTTAGCTGAAAGAGCAGGTGATGATAGGGTTGGTTAGGAAGAGCTTAAGTTTGCTTTTCTGAACCGCTTCTTTCCCCTTTAGGTTAGGGAGGATAAACTGATAGAATGTATCAACCTCAAATAGGGTGGAATAAGTATGAGGTAGTATGTTCTCAAATTTACAAAGCTCTCAAAGTATGCTCCTATGCTAGTGGTTGACCATGTGCAAGAATGCACAAATTTATTTTGCGGATCTCTAACTTAGTTATTAAAGAATATCATACGACTATGCTTATTCGGGAGATGGATATTTCCGAACTCATGATATATGCTGAATAGATTGAAGGGGAGTAGTTAAAGGAGAAGAGGATAAAGGATTCTAAGAGAGCCTGTTATGCTCGTAAGTTCACAAACTCTAGGAGTAGTGGTGGCAAAAGTTGCTTCCAATAGAGCCAAGGTTCAAATCCAAGGGTTACTAATGATAGAGTGCCTCCTCCTAAGGCATAGGTTGGAGGTGCACCAACATATTCTAGGTTTGCAAGTGTGGAAGGAATCACCTGGTATATTTTGACGGATACATGTGTTTGCTATAGGTGTGATGAAATGGGCCATAAGCTTGTTAATTGTCCTAAAGCTCTAAAGAAGAGTCAAGGACAAATGGTTCCAGGTGGTCAAGGTCAACCAAAAGTTCCACAAGGTGGTGCTCCTCACAACAACAAGTTCTATGCTTTGCATGCTAGACTGGAGGTAGAAGACATTCCAGATGTTGTGACTGGTATGTTAAAAAGTCTTTTATTTTAATGCATATGCTTTTCTTGATCTTGGTGAAAAGTTATCTTTTGTGACTCCTCTCTTGCCTGTCAAGTTTGGTTTGAATCCTGAAATTTTGAGGGATTTATTTTCAGTTTATACTCCCGTGGGTGAGTCTATTGTTGCTTAAAATGTCTATTGAGGTTGTCTTATTTTTGTCTTGTATAAAGCCCTCCTATGTGATCTTGTAGAGCTTGAGATGTTTGATTTTGGTATCATTCTCAGGATGGATTGGTTGCATGCTTCTTATGCCTCTATAGATTTTAAAACCCAAAAGGTTAAGTTTATATTTCCAAATGAGCCTATTCTTGAGTGGAAGGGTAGTGACTTTGCTTTTAAAGGCCAGTTTATCTCTTATCTCAAGGCCTAGAAAATGATCTCTAAAGAGTGTATCCATCATATAGTAAGGGTTATGGATATAGGGTCCGAGTTACCTACTTTTGAGTTAGCCCCCGTGGTTAATGAGTTTTCGGATGTCTTTCTCAAAGAATTGCCCAATATTTCTCTCAAAAGGGAAGTTGACTTTGTCATAGATCTTCTTTCGGATATTCAACCTATTTTTATACAATGTTATCAAATGGCACCAGCTGAATTAAAGGAGTTGAAGGATCAGTTAAAAGATTGTTGGAGAAGGGCTTTATTAGGCTAATATATCACCTAGGATGCTCCTTTTTTGTTTGTAAGAAAGAAGGATGAGTCACTTTGAATGTGTATTGATTATCACCAACTGAATATATGGTTACTATTAAAAACAAATATCCATTACCAAGAATAGATGACTTATTTGACCAATTGCAAGGGGCTACTCATTTCTCTAAGATTGACCTTCATTTTGATTAACATTAGTTGAGGGTAAGAGAGTGTCATATTCTCAAGACCGCTTTTCAGACTAGATATGAGCACTGTTAGTTTATGGTAATGTCCTTTGGATTGACTAATAACAGTGTTGATGGATCTCATGAATCAAGTTTACAAGCCATTCCTTTACACATTTGTGATTGTCTTCATTGATGATATTTTGATTTATTCTCGGAACGAACAAGAGCATATGGATAATTTGATGTTGGTTCTTCAGACTTTGAGGGAGAATCAACTATTTGCCAAGTTTAATAAATATGAGTTTTGTTGGGAGAAGTAGTATTCCTTGTTCATTTAGTATTGGGCTATGGTATTAAAGTTGATCCAAAGAAGACTGAGGCTATAAAATTGGCCTAGACCATTGACTCCTTCAGATATTCAGAGTTTTCTTGGGTTAGCCGATTATTATCGAAGATTATTTGAGAGCTTTTCATCTATTGCTTCACCATTGAAAAATTTGACTCAAAAGAAGGCTAAGTGCATATGGGCAGATGAGTGTGAGAAGTGTTCTCAAAATCTGAAAGATCACCTTATATCGGCTCCTACTTTGACACTACCGGATAGCTTGGATGGGTTTGTGGTATATTGTGAAGCTTCTCAAATTGGTTTGTGTAACACCCCACATTTTATATGTACTAATGCTATTTAAGTGAATTATGTTATGGTTGGTTAAATTTGCATCAATTCTTGAAAGTACTTGAATCTCGTGTTAGTGGGCGATATTTGAGTCTAAATGCTTAAAAGGGTTGATGGTGTATATGTGTTGGAGTTAAATTGAGGATATACCATCTCTAAGATAAGTAAAATAATTGAGGATAT
>JAOTQR010020622.1:0-17122 GCA_025774065.1 Solanum ossicruentum
TAGGAGAAGTCCAATATATATAAGCGAAATTAAAGTGTACAAGGTCAATGTCTGAATACAATAGACGACCATCAAAACAAAAGGAGACTACTAACAATCTAGAGCTACTAGTGGTCACCAAATATCCTAAAACATCCACAAGCCTTTTTAGAAGCATGACTATGTATATTTATAAGTATTCTTAAGAAATGACGACTTAGCACCAATTGATTGAGGGTTCTCTCTCTTTTCTTGAATTATGAGCCTAGCATAGGTTATGAGAATCCTATCCAAAATGGGTGATGTTCCCATAAGAAAGGTTGCTTCATACGAAATGGGTGATATTCCCATAAGGTGAAGTATAATGTGATATGTTATATGTCAAAGTCCTATCTGAACTGGGCGATGTTGCCGTAAGGAGGATTGCTTCATACGAAATGGGTGATACTATGGAAAGGTCAAGTATTATTTACCTTTTCAAGTAGACCACCTCTTTATCGATGTGAAAATTTTACTGGATTCCAAGTAATAGCTCATTTCGTCTTACTCTTATCGGTTGAGGTCACATCCCCACTATATATGAGCATTTGCATCTTAGTCATCATGAATTTATAGTATCTTGTTATATTATGTCCCTTGCTATATATCGCTTTCTATATTATGTGTCCTTGCCATCTAACATTGTATGCAGATTTTGGTAAGTTATATGCATTGCATCCCACATACTTAGTACATTCAAATGTACTAAAGTATATTTTTACCTAGATGATGTCACCATGTAGGGACCAAGGAGCCTATCGATCAACCATACAATGTTTAGCTCGGATCTCAAGTTTTTCTAGTTGTGGTGAGTCCTTTCTTCCAAGGATGATCCACCAACCTTCTACCTATGGTGCTTTTATCTTTTTAATTTACTAGAGGGTGAGCCTGGGGTATGCCTTGGCCCCCGACCTATCTTATGTTAGAGGCATTGTCGCATATCTTGTGCACTCTTTACGTTATATGCTAATTGTTGTATTTTGGGAATCTTGCTTATGACTACTTATTGATTATTTTGATATGAAATGATTTTATGTTATATGCAAAAAGATTCGAAGCCCCGATTTGCCCCCATAGCATAAGTCCTGTTTTCTCGTCCCTTAGAACTATGTGTTTACTATTTGTATATGTTTTCAAGCCGATGATGTGATTATAGGTACTTTAAGCCTTGTTTGGCAATTCTCGGGTTCCCATTAACCTGGTAGCTCCTAGAACTTAAGTTCGAGTTGTGACATCTTATTTCTCGATGGTTTACTTTTAAGTTGTGGCCCTTAACCCCATTTCCCCTAGTTTTCTATTTCATCTTAGCATTTAATGCCTATGAATGATCATGATATGTAAAATGGGTTGGCTAAAGTACCTTCTGGTGTCTTATTCATTGTATGATGACTACACCCTAAGGTTAGGTTGTTACAAACTTGGTATCAGAGCACAAGATTTTAAAATGGACATCGTATTCCAACATACCGTGTTGAATAGAGTCTTATTTATGGATGTGAAGTGTCTCACATCTATGAGTAGGAGGCTATAATGCATTTAAGAATTATCTCACTTCTTTCATGATCCATGTCATGCTTTAGAGTTGTCCTAAGGTTCCCATTATCTAAAGGATCATTCTTTGCACTTTTTAGATAATGCCTCTAAGAAGGATGCCTCAAGCCCCACAAGATAAAGGAGTAACTCACGCAGAATTTCAAGGTTCTCTCACTATGTTGGCACAAATTATGACCAACTAAGACAACTAAGGAGCGTATGTTCCAAACCACTCTCACCTCGACGGTAAGATACTTTGCTAGAATGAACCCTCCCAAATTCCATAGATCAGAAGTGGAGAAGGATACCCAAGAGTTCATAGATAAAGTGCATAAGATGTTAGCCATTATGGAAGTGACTTCGGAGGAGAAGGCAGAGTTAGTGGCTTTCTAATTAAAAGGACTGGCCCAAGTATAGCAAATTCAATGGAAAATGATAGAAATGAAGATTGGGGCCCCACATCATGGGGAGAGTTCAAAGATGCATTCCTAGATCGTTTCTTTCCCTTGGTGTTGAAGGAAGATAAGATGCAAGAATTCATCAACCTTATGTAAGAGAATTTGAGTGTAAGGAAGTATTCCCTCAAGTTTACCCAACTCACTGAATCCCTCCCATCATTGCTTGCCGACCCCCATGCTAGAATGAGCAAGTTCGTATCGAGGTTATACAATTCGCTAGTCCAAGAATGATGGATTGCCATATTAGTAAAGGAGATGGATATTTCAAGCCTTATGACTTCAGAGGAAAAGGTGTGGAAGAGTACGGCAGAATTAAAGAGGGCGTATTTTGAGGAGGGTGGATCATCATCTACTAGGACTTTGGAGCCTAGAAGAAAGAGAGAGAAACTCCTATCCTACTTGTGATTAATGTTGTAGAATACATTTAGGAGAGTGCTTAATGGGACAAGAGTGTAGTGAGTTGGGACACAAGAGAAGAGATTGCCCAGTGGTTGCTATGAAGGGAAGAGATAAAACTTAAAATGCTTTACTTGGTAAGTATGTTTTCCTCACAAATGTTGTAATGATTGATGCTAGATGGTTTCATGCTTGATGTTTTGGTGCAAGTGCTTGTGTTAATGTATTGTTAAGGCAGTAGTTTTCATGTCCCTCCTCAGGCATCATATATGATACGTATGAAGTTCGTTCTTAATTAGAATCTTATGTGCCCTTATGAAAACATGTTATCTATGCATTTAAAATGATGCTTGATGTTAAAGATTTTTAAACCTTGCATGAAAGTGATGTTGGAATTATGTACTTGAATTCATGGTGGGTTACTACGAATACAGGTTCATTTCACTCTTATCGTGCTAGTTGATCAACATTCGGGGATGAATGTTCCCAATAAGGGATATTATAACGACTCCCAATTTGGGAGCCTAACAGTGTAGAAAAGTTTGCTTGAGAAATGACTTGGAGTAATTGGATGAGAGCAACTTATATCCCATATAAGGAGTTATGACCCATAGTTAGGTTCAGAGATTGAAGGTCTTGACTTGAAAGGAATTGGAGTTTCAGGAAAGTGATTCACAAACCAACAGTATGGCCTGTGAAGAGTTACGTGACCCATAGAATTCTTTCATGGATATGTAACACCCTACATCTTACAGTACTAGTACTATGCAAATGATACATGATATGGCTTTTCAAATTAGAGCCAATTTTTTTAAAAGTGCTAGAATCTCAAATTAGAGGGCGACATGTAAGTCTAACGCTGAAGAGAGGCGAGTATAAATAAGTTTTAAGTTAAATCAAGGATATCATGACTTTAAACAAGGTTAAAGAAGTGAGGTGCTTGTAAGACTTAGGAAACTAGTAGGTGAGTCACCTACATGCTTAGCTAAACTATGCTAGCTAAACGGAGACGAGACCCGACGCCAAATCTGTCCAAGTTTGATAATAAATAAAGTTTGTCTTAAGAGTGTAACTTTAGCTGGTGTTTTACTATCGTAACTGGAAAATATGAACAGCCCAAGATGAATAATAGAAGTTCCCAAGTACATTACAACCCACTTGACTAATTGGACCCAAGCTAAGTGAAGAGAAATTAGGAAAATGGGCAGCCAAGGCCCACAAACTTTGAGACCCATTTAGGCCCAAGTGTGTGGGCCTAGCTGGTGCATCACTAGCTTATTAATATATGTTAATATGTGGTCAAAATCTCAAGAGAAAGTTGGCCAAAGAGATCCTTTAGGAGGGCTCGAAAACAGTCCCTTCAGTCATTTCACTTTGGAACAATTTTCAGCTTTCCTAAAGACTTTCTTTTACTCTTTACTTCACTTCATAACACAACAAATAAAACCCTCTAGGGTTCTTGAAGGAAACTTCAATCTTTAAGGCTAAGGTAAGTGGAAATATACATGTATTTAGTATACTTTTCCCATGAAAAACAAGAAATATATGCTAGTTGTGCTTGTTAACAAAGGTCGGACAACATGTGCTTAGAAAGTTATTGTACACTTGCCCTTTTCTTTAGTGACTTCTCTATGGTTCATAGGATAGAGTATGAAGAGAAGTTGATATTATTAACATGGTTTAAGTTATAGATATTAATCTAAGGTTGCAGTCCTGATTTTGTTTCACTTAAAACTGAGTTCTATTGTGCTATCTTAAGTGTGATTTTGATTGGAACTTGTGGGCTGATGGATGGAAGGATATTACCTACTATTTTAAGGCTATTTTTTTATGTATAGGTGTGTTGAGGATAGTTTGGTTAAATTCTGGATAGTTTTGACTTATTGACGTCAAGATATAAGGAATTGGCGTAATGTTGTGCTACCAGATTATATATAGTGGGGAGTTGGTTTGTGCTATGAATTATGGACTGTTTCCATCATGTTAAAGACCTGAATTAGGATGTATACACTATGTATATAGAATGGGTAGTAGACAAATATGCTTAGGGGAGGAAAGGATGAAATAATGTTGTTGGGTCGTTGCTTACGGGTTTGCTGCCTAAAGTTTATTTTTAAATTAGATTGGACTGCCAAGACATGTTTAGTAGTTACTAATGCTTGTTTTATTACCCACACTAATGTAGATCACTACTTGAGAGAAAATAAGGTTGCTTCGAGGTAATAACGAGGTCGTATAACGAGGTATGTAAGGCTACTCGATTTTGTATTACTTGGCATGAAATCTAGATTCTTTCCTAGCACAAAAAGGCACTTACCAACTCTGACACAACTATTAACTGTGTCTCCGCTCTTTCACATATTCATATGCTCCCATAAATAGTCACCTTCAAATCTGCATACGTGCATGGATACCAAGTTACATAGGTTCTTGTTGCTAAATAAAGTTCACAAGTTCCTTCATCTCACACTAATTTCATTATTTGTGTAACGTACTCTTTTCATTGTCATATTGTCTTGTATGATTATTTGAATGTGCTATATCTACAGTCCTACAACTCAAATATTGTGATCACCAAAAGAATCATCTCAAATGTAATTGAAAGGTAAAGTATATTGCTTATTGATCGGTCGTAACCCAAGGGATGGAAGTATCACTTAGTCTGGGTCGATCCTATCACGGAGGGTAGCCCAAGGGGTAAAAGGAAAGCCTAGTCAGGGTTAATCCCAATATACATTTGCCACTAATCAGCTGGTCATTTGTATTATATGTTGTGCACGAATTATACAGTAAAGGTAAAGTAATAAAAAGAACATAAAGTACATGATCCTACATTATAACTAAAGGTGGTTTCTTATCCTTACACCAGTGCATAGTTTCATATGAGTTGTTACTTTATGTACAGTATTTCCTGCCTTACATATTCAGTACATTATCTCGTACTGACGTCCCTTATGGGGGACCTGCATTTCATGTTGCAGGTACAGGTGCTAGTAGATCTCCCCAGTAGGAGTGATGGGTATCCGACTGTTGTTACCAAGCTCCAGATTGCTTCGGAACTTTGTATGTCTAGAGCTTATATTTTTGTATTGTATAGTTAGTCAAGGCGGAGCCTGTCCCGACCCTTATCAGATACTTTTTAGACTATGTAAATTAAAGTATGGTCATGTCTCATACTTTAGACACTGTGGCCCCAACGGCCTAGTCATATGTGTTTTCTTTAGGCTTGTTATTACTATTTACTTTCTCAAAGGCATGTTGAATGTACAAATCCCTTATAATTTGTATAGAAAGAGCATAGATACACGAGTCTTATCGGCAACAAGTGCTAGTCTGCCTTACTTTGGGCATGACAAAAGTGGTATCAGAGTGGGTTATCCTAGGGAGTCTATAAAGTCGTGTCTATGTAGAGTCTTGTTTATCGATGTGTTGTGAACCACAATTATAAGCAGGAGGCTACATGGCATTTAGGAGTTATTACTTTCTTTTTATTCTTTAAATCATTCCACAGAGCTAAATGTAATAGGTGGATTATGTCTAACCCCTAAATTGTTTTGTACAATAAGTATGCCAGAAACCAGGAAAAACAAAGGTAAAGGGAAGGGAGTAGAAGTGGTGGTTAGTATACCTAGTTGGGTGAGACAATGAAATGAGGCTCAAGATGAGTCTCTGTCACAGAAATCTCCAACTCCTCCAGCTCTTGATAAACAAGGAAGCAGTGAAATTCCCCCAGAACCACCTATCGATGCTACCGAGCAGGATCTGAGAAATACAGTTCAACTATTGACTCATATAGTTGCTGGCCAAGGTCAAAGGCACGAAGGTCCAATTATAGGTGCAGGTGGTGCGAATAGGGCAGCTAGCACGAGGATACGTGACTTCCTTAATTTGGACCATTCATCCTTCACTGGGTTAGATCCTAATGAATATCCACAAGACTCTATTGATCAGATTCAATGCACTTTAGATGTTATGCATGTGAGTGGCACAGAAGCTATCGAGTTAGTGACATATAGGTTGAAGGGTATGGCTATATTGTTGTATGAAGCTTGGAAGTATTCTAAGGGTGTAGATGTACCTCCAACTACCTGGAAGGAGTTCAAAGAGGCATTTTTGACCATTACTTGCCATTAGATATCCGAGAGGCCCGTGCAGATCAATTCTTGAACCTCTACTAAGGGAATGTGAGCATGAGGGAGTATAGCCTTCAATATAATTCCCTGGCCAAGTATGCTCCTAATGTAGTTGCTACAATAGCAAATAGAGTTCATCAATATGTGGATAGATTGGACATGTATCTGGTCAGAGACTATACCATTGCTTCCTTGAACAAAGACATGTATATAATGAGAATGCAAGCTTTTGCACAGAAATTGGAGGATCAGAGGCAAAGGAGAAGGACACAAGAGTTTGAAAGGGCGCAGTCCAAGAGGGCCAGGTCTGCAGGAGAGTTTACACTACCCCAAGGTAGCTTAGGCCTCAGTTTTGTAATAGACTGCCTAGGCCATCATCTTCTTACTCTGCAGCCAGTGTTGCATCACAACTTTGGGGGTCTAGGAGAAATCAGTTTGGTCCGAGAAGTGAAAGGCAAGGCGCCCGGACAGCGGGATATTCAGCAGGCTAGCAAATAACACATATGTAGCCTTGTAAACAGTGTGGAATAAGTCATTCAGGTATATGTTGTGTTGGAATAGATGCTTGTTATTGGTGTGGTGCGCTAGGGCATATGATGAGAGATTGCTCGAGGAGACATATGGGTGATATAGCAAAACCTACTAGATAAGCTGTTGAATTAACATCATCAGTTCCTCCAATAGGTAGGGGTCAACACGCACCTGCAGGTCATGGTAGAGGTGTTAGAGGAGAAGCAAGCTCTAGCAGAGTCCAGAATCCCACTTATTCTCTAGGGAGTCGGCAAAATTTGGAAGCTCCATCTGATGTAGTCACAAGTACATTGTCCATCTTTTCACATAATGTATATGTATTAACTGACCATGCTTCTACACTATAATACATCACTCTATTAGTTTCTGGGAAGCTTAAGAGAACACCTAAATTATTGAAGAAACCATTTGAAGTGTCCACACCAACTGGTGAATCTATTATGGATAAAAGGGTTCATTATGACTGTGTAATAATTGTTTGTGACCGTGATACATTGGTTGACCTTATTGAGCTGGAAATGGTGGAATTTGATGTTATAATGGGTATGGATTGGTTAGATTGTTGCTATGCCACTGTTGATTGCCGAACTAAGTGAGTGTACTTCAACATTCCAAAAGAGGTAGTTCTTGAATGGGAAGGCAATATTGGGGCGTCAAAGAGTATGGTTATCTCTTATTTTAAGACCAGAAAGATGATATATAAGGGGTATATATGTCATTTAGTTAGAGTGAGGGATATGGAGGCAGAATCACCAACTCTTCAATTAATTCCAATAGTGAATGAATTTGTTGATGTGTTCCCTGAAGAACTTCCAGGCTTTCCTCCAGAACTAGAAGTAGATTTTGGTATTGACTTACTTTCAGGCACTCAACCTATTTCCATCCCTCCATATAGAATGGCCCTGGCAGAATTGCATGAATTAAAAGCGCAATTAAAAAACTTATTGGAGAAGGTTTTTATAAGACCTAGTGTGCCCCTTGAGGTGCACTAGTGTTATTTGTACGCAAAAAGGATGGCACCTTGAGAATATGTATCAACTATCGACAATTGAATAGGGTGAAAAATAAGAATAAGTACCCTATCCCGAATATTGATAATTTATTTGATCAGTTACAGGGTGCCAAATGCTTTTTAAAAATTGATTTGAGATCAGGGTATCACCAAGTCAGGGTGAAAGAGAAAGATATACTTAAGACTGCTTTCAGAACACACTATGGTCACTTTGAATTTCTTGTTATGTTATTTGGGCTAACGAATACACCAGCAATTTTCATGGATATGATGAATAGGGTATTCAATCCATTCTTGGATTTGTTCGTGATAGTATTTATAGATGACATTTTGGTATATCAAAGATCAGAAGAGCACCACGCAACTTACGACAAGTGTTATAGGTTCTTCGTGATCGATAGTTGTATGCCAAATTTTTTAAATGAGAATTTGGCTAAAATCAGTGGCATTCTTAGGTCACATTGTATCCGATGAGGGAATAAGGGTTGATTCACAAAAGATAGAGGTTGTGAAAGATTGGCCAAGGCCAACGACACCCACGGAAGTTCGGAGCTTCCTAGGGTTGGAAGGTTATTACAGAACGTTTGTTGAAGGTTTTTCTTCTATTTCTACACCTCTAACAAAGTTGACACATAAGGAAACCAACTTCGAATGGAATGATGCATGTGAAAAGAGCTTCTAGGAGCTGAAAAATAAGCTAACTTTTGCACTTGTGCTAGTACTTCCAGAAGGCACCGAGGGGTATGTAGTGTATTGCGATGCTTCAGGAGTTGGCTTAAGGTATGTGCTAACACAGCATTATAGGGTAATTGTTGATACATTTAGACAACTATGACCACATGATAAAAACTATCCAACTCATGTTCTTCAGCTAGCAGCGATTGTATTTGCTCTAAAAATATGGCGCCACTATTTGTATGGGATTCAGGTTGACATATATACTGATCATAAGAGCCTGTAATACATCTTTAAGTAAAAATACCTAAACTTAAGATAGCGGAGATGGCTAGAGCTAATAAAGGATTATGACGGTAATAAACTTTACCACCCAGGGAAGGCAAATGTGGTAACCGATGCTCTGAGTCATAAGGAAATCATGAATATTGGTGATCAGGCCATGGTAAGTAAAGGGGTGGCTAAGGATCAATGACAATAAGCTAATTTTGGAGTTCTCCTTCTTGAAACCTCAAAGGATGGGGTTTTTGTGCATAATGCTGTGGAGTATTCATTGTTAATGGAGGTGAAAGAAAGACAGTTCGAGGATCCTATCTTACGACAACTTAAAGACAAGGAGAGTCAGGGTATGATAAAGGGCTTTGACCTTACACAAAATAGAGTACTTTATTGCCAAAAAAGGCTATATGTACCTGATATTACTGGACTAAGGAAGAGGATAATGGAAGAAGCCCATAATTCCTGATATTCCATCCATCCAGGATCAACTAAGATGTACCATGACCTGAAGGGAATGTTTTGGGTGGGAGGCATGAAAAAGGACCTTGCAAAATTTGTAGCTCAATGTCCAAATTGACAACAAGTGAAAGTAGAACACCAAAAGCCAGGAGGTTATATACAATGTATAGAGCTTCCAACATAGAAGTGGGATATGATTAATATGAATTTTGTTACTGGGTTGCCTTGCTCATTTTAGAAGTTTGACACCATATGGGTAATATTTGATAGACTTACAAAGTCAGCACACTTCTTGCCAGTCAGGAGTGATTATAGAGCTGAAGAGTATACCAAGCTATACCTCAAAGAGATAGTTAGGCTACATGGAGTCCATTCTCTATTATATCTAATCGGGAGGCTTAATTCACTACAAGATTGGGAAGTCCTTCCAAAGTAATTTAGGGACACAAGTGAATTTGAGTACAGCTTCCCACCCTCAAACAGACGGTCAAGCAGAATGCACCATTGAAACACTTAAAGATATATTGTGGCCTTGTGCATTAGACTTTAAAGGTAGTTGGGTGGACCATTTGTCATTTATTGAATTTACCTATAATAATAGCTACCACTCAAGTATCAAGATGGCACCTTATGAAGCTTTGTATGGAAGGAAATATAGGTCGCTAATTGGATGGTTTGAAGTGGGTGAAACCGCCTTGCTTGGGCTAGATTTAGTACAACAAGCCATGAAAAAAGTTAGGGTAATACGACAATGGCTAGAAACAGCCCAAAGTCATCACAAATTATATGCGGATGCTAAGAGAAGAGGACTGAATTCTCAGTAAGGGATTGGGTATTTTTATAGGTGTCTCCAAAGAAAGGGATTATGAGGTTTGGTAAGAAAGGAAAACTGAATCCACGTTATATAGGGCCATATCAAATTATTAAGAAGTTTAGGAGAATTGCATATGAACTAGAGCTATCCCAAGAGCATTCAATGGTTCATCCAGTTTTTCATGTCTCAATGGTTCGAAATGCATAGGTAACCCATCCCGTATTACTCCTATTGAAGATGTGCAGGTTACAGAAGATCTCACATATGAAGAGATACCTATTGCTATTCTAGATCTTCAAGTTAAGAAGCTAAGAAATAAAGAAATAACTTCAATAAAAGTACTTTGGAGAAACCAGCAAGCAGAAGAGATAACATGAGAGGCCAAGGATACGATGAAATAAAAGTACCCTTACTTATTTGAAGCTAAAGAGAAAGTCCAACATGCAGAATTGGGACACTAATAGGTACGTGTGATTGAATACTTAGTGTGTTATCAAACGTTTGTGTAAGTAAATGTTTAAGTTGGTTAAGCTATCCAATCGTGCTAACATTCGAGGACGAATGTTCCTAAAGGAGGAAGGATGTAACACCCCATAACTTACAGTACTAGTACTATGCAAATGAAATGTGATATGAATTTTCAAATTAGCATCAATTTTTTTAAAAGTGCTAGAATCTCAAATTAGAGGGCGACATGTAAGTCTAACGCTGAAGAGGGGCAAGTGTAAATAGGTTTTAAGTCAAATTGAGGAGATCACGACCTTCAACAAGATGAAAGAAGTGAGGTGCTTGTAGGACTTAGGAAGCTATTAGTTGAGTCACCTACATGCTTAGCTAAATTATGCTAGCTAAACGGAGACGACTCCCGATGCCAAATCTGTCCAAGTCTGATAATGAATAAAGTTCGTGTTAAGAGTGTAACTTTAGCCAATGTTTTACCATCATAACTAGAAAATGTGTACTTCCCAAGATGAATAATAGAAGGGCCTAAGTACATCACAACCCACTTGACTAATTGGGCCCAAGCTGAGTTAAGAGCAATTAGGAAAATGGGTAGCCAAGGCCCATCAACTTTGAGACCCATTTAGGCCCAATTGTGCGGCCAAGCTGCTGCATCACTAGCTTATTAATATATGTTAATATGTGGTCAAAATCTCAAGAGAAATTTGGCCAAAGAGACCCTTTAAAAGGGGTTAAAAACAATCCCTTAAATCATTTCAATTTGGAACAATTTTCATTTTTCCTAAAGACGTTCTTTTACTCTTTACTTCATTTCATAACGTAGCAAATAAAACCCTCTAGGGTTCTTTAAGGAACTTCAATCTTGAAGGCTAAGATAAGTGGAAATATCCATATATTTGGTATACTTTTCCTATGAAAAACAAGAAATATATGCTAGTTATGCTTGTTAACAAAGGTTGTACAGCATGTGTTTAGAAAGTTGTTGCACACTTGCCTTTTTTTAGTGGCTTCTCTATGGTTTGTAGGCTGGATTATGAAGAAAAGTTGATATGGTTTAAGTTATAGATATTAATCTAAGGTTGCTTCCCTGATTTTGTTTCACTTAAAATCGAGTTTTATTGTGCTATCTTAAGTGTGATTTTGATTAGAACTTTTGGGCTGATGGATGGAAGACTATTGCCTCATGTTCTTCAAGACTACTTTGGTACTATTTTGGGACTATTTTTAGGCTATTTTTATGTATTGGTGTGTTAACAAAAGTTTTGTTAATGTCCGGATAGTTTTGACTTATTGTCGTCAAGATATAGGGAAATAGCATAATGTTGTGCTACCTGATTGCACATAGTGGGGAGTTGGTCTGTGCTGTGTATCGTGGATTGTTTCCAACATATTACGGACCTAAGTTAGGTTGTATACACCATGTATATAGAATGGGTAGTAGACACATATGCTTAGAGTCGGAAAGGATGAAATAATGTTGTTGGGTCAATGCTTACGGGCTGCTGCCCGAAGTTTATTTTTAAATTAGATTGGACTACCAAGACATGTTTAGTAGTTACTAATGCGGGTTTTATTACCCACACTAATGTAGATCACTACTTCAGAGAAAAGGAGATTACTTCGAGGTAATAACGAGGTCATATAATGAGGTATATAAGGCTACTCGATTTTTTATTACTTGGCATGAAAATTAGATTCTTCCTTGGCACATAAAGAAACTTACCAACTCCGACACAACTATTAATCATGTCTCCACTCTTTCGCATGTTCATATGCTCCTATACATAGTCACCTTCAAATCTTCATACGTACGTGGATACCAAGTTACATGGGTTCTTGTTGCTAAATAAAGTTCACGAGTTGCTTCATCTCATATGAATTTCATTACTTATGTAACGCACTCTTTTCATTGTCATATTGTCTTGTAAGATTATTTACATGTGCTATATCTATAGAACTATAGCTCTAATATTGTGACCACCAAAATAATCATCTCAGAGGTAATTGAAAGGTAAAGTATATTGCTTATTGATCAATGGTAACCCAAGGGATGGAAGAATCACCTAGCCAGGGTCGATCCTATTATAGGGGTAGCCCAAGGGGTGAAAGGAAAAGCCTAGCCAGGGTCGATCCCGATATGGATTTACCACTGATTAGCTGGTCATTTGTATTACATGTTGTGCATAGATTATACAGTAAAGGTAAAGTAATAAAAATAATATAAAATACATAATCCTACATTATAAATAAAAGTGGTCTCTTATCCTTACACCAGTGCATAGTTTCATTTGAGTTGTTACTTCATATGCAGTATTTCCTACCTTACATATTCAGTACATTATCTCATATTGACGTCTCTTATGGGGAACTTGCATTTCATGCTGCAGGTACAGGTGCTAGTAGATCTCCCCAGTAGGAGTGCAGGGTATCTAGCTGTTGTTACCAAGCTCCAGGTTGCTTCAGAGCTTTGTGTGTCTAGAGCTTATATTTTTGTAATGTATAGTTAGTCGAGACGGAGTCTGTCCCGACCCTTATCAAATACTTTTTCTTATCTAGTGGCTTTGTAGACTATGTAAATTAAAGTGTGGTTATCTCTCATATTTTAGACACTGTGGCCCCAACAACCTAGCCATATATATTTCCTTTTGGCTTGTTATTACTGTTTACTTTCTTAAAGGCGTGTTGAATGTACAAATACCTTATAATTTATATAGAAAGCGCATAGATATAGGTTGGTTCTCCTGAGCCTTATCGGCAACGGGTTCCAGTCTGCCTTAACGGGACTTTAGGCGTGACAGGATAGGGACCATGAAGATGAGAAAAATGGCTATGTGTTGAAGGAATCTATGAGTCCAACCACTATTGTAAGTACATATATAGCTCATAAGATGGTTCATGATTTTGGGGCCAAAAATAATTGTTTTTGGATCTTTACTTACGAATAACAGTACGAGTCATGCTTCTTTGTACGGTCCATAAACTGGGCTCTCGTGGTTTCGACTGATGGATTCATTAATGGTATTTTCAACCTTTTGATTCCCTTAAACCCTTAATAGCCTTATCTAGCCCCTCCATTGCCCGTCCTATAATTCAAAGCCCCTCTCCCATCAAGTCAAGTACAAACGATTCCAATTTCTTAAGTTCTAACCAAATGAAAGCTCTTTTAATTATCTTTCCGATGTAACTGATTTCACCTCATTCGGTGTTCAAACCAAGAGGTTATACTAATTTTAGTAAAGCATTGTTAAGCTGTTTATACATACGACCCACCCTATGGGTCGTGGATCGACTTATGACTCGTGTATGGGCTTTCGTGGAAATGTTTAGGCCAATTTTCAAAAGGGTGTTTTTGTCCCTTCCTCACAACTCGAGCCCAATGTCATGTTGTTTTGGCTTCGTACACGCCCTATATCAATCTAATACTCCCCTAAATGACCCTATTCCTAAACCATCCTCCCAAAACCTAATTCCTAAATCCTCTCGACCTCCCTAAGGTCTTCCATTGAAGGAAAAAGCTAGAACATTAGATAACCTTATTGTTTTATTTTCATCAGTTACTCATTTGCTTAAATAGACTGGATGTGAGTGACCAAACTATACTGAAAGACTTCTTGCTTAAAGTCTTGTGGATGTAATTAAGAAACTTGATTTTGCATTTATGTTGCACTTGATGTGGAAAAATGAAAAATTTAAGGTCCTCATTACAAAGGGTGCATCAAGATATTGTCAATGACGTGTGATTTCTTGCTTTTACAAAGAAAAGATTACTAAATATGAGGGATAATGAATTTGATTCACTAATGAATGATGTCTCATCTCTTTGTGATAAGCATGAGATAATGATTACGGAGATGGATGATAGCTACTTTCCTGGAAAGTCGAAGCGCAAAGCTCTTGTTATTGCATATTCTCATCATTTACATGTTGAGATATTTTATGTTCTTATTGATTTGCATCATAAAGAGCTTAATAATTGTTTTGATATTCTGTGTAATGACTTCTTGGAATGGCTAACTTGAATACAGTCAATTCATTTGGTAGCTTTGAGAAAGGCAGGATAATGAGATTAGTTGAATATTATATGAATAAGTTTGATAGCAATAAGTTTTGAGATCTCAGTTGTCAACTTGATAGTTTTATAGTTTATGCTCGTGGCTATGACAAGAAGTTCTTCAACTTGAAGGAAATTAGTGACCTTGATAAATTATTAGTATAGTCAGGTTTGCATCAAAATTGGCCACTTGTTTATTTGCTTATCAAGTTGACTCTCATTTTTCCTGTTGCTACCACTTCTATGGAATGAGCTTTTTCATCTATGAACTACATCAAAAATGAACTTCATAATAGTATCATCGATGAATTTTTGAATGGCTGTTTAGTTTGCTATGTAGAGCGTAAGATATTCGCAACTATAAGCAATGATGTTATTATTCATTATTTTCGACAGATGAAAAGTCATCGAGCACAATTATGACTTTGTGACCAAAAGTCTCTTTTTGTATTGGTAATATTACTAGTAGGTCACTATGACTTGTGATTATAAGTTATTTTTTATTATGATAATATTAATCGTTATTTTATCATTTATTGTTTTATTCATATGTTCAAGTAGCTATATATTTATATTGCGTGATTGCAAGTAATTTTATGTTAAAGAAAAATGAGCAAGCACAATCTTTAAATCTTATATCTATCACTGCATGTGGCTAGCATCAGAGTGTCGCAGCGGAAGTTGGTGATTCCTCTAGTTCGGGGAGGACATACTAGTGTCATTTCTAGTTAGATGTATTAAGATAATTTAGTTTTCAGTTGTATAATCCCATTTGCTATGATTTTATTTTGAGGGTGAGCATAACGTGTCTTACCCCCGCCAAGTTATGTGAGAGGTATTGTTGGACACATATATCATGGTTATATCATATTCTTATTTCTTGATGGTTTACTTTTAAGTTGTGGCCTTTAGCCCCATTTCCTCTAGTTTTCTGTTTGATCTTAGCGTTTATGCTTATGAATACTCATTATATGTAAGATGGATTGTGTGAGGTACCTTCGAGTGTCTCATTTGCCGTGTCACAATTAGGCCCTAGGTCGGAGAGTTACAGCGAATCCTCTCTGACGAACGCGAGGGTCTCATCAATTTAACCTCTGAAAATGCGAAGATTGAGGCTCGAATGCGGTAAACAATTTCCTCCTACACCAGAAACAGTAAAAATCAACAGCACATAACACATAAAAAACCAAGAACTAGACTTTTTTAATTTATTCGGAACCCCGTGGACACAAATCAAACATGAAGCTCTACGAAAAATGACTTCCGCATGCAATGAAACCAATAGAATTCGAGTTTTGGACCTCCTTTTTCTAGAACCCGAGAATGATTGTTTAAATTAGTTTCAAATTCATAAACTTAAAATATTCATGATAGCTCTAAAAATTACAATAAAGTTATTTCTAGCATTAGTTTCATCATCTGAAACCATCGAAACTGATAGAATTTCAATATGAGACTCCGAACTGCGAATGTTGATCAAAGTCAAACTTATGATCCAAATGGAACTAAAAACAAACAATTTTGGGCATAAAATCCCTATTTTAACTCCAAATTCAGTTGTGCAAGTTATCCTAGATCAGATTCGGCATTTTGCAGCTGATGGTATAGGCAGAATCACATTCCAATACATGAAACTAAACATGACTTAAAAACTCAAAAATATCCAACTTTAAGCCTTCAAAAATTTATTCTTTAGCAAAACTCCAACTTTTTACAAGGTTTTCAAAATTCAACTTTTAGACTTGACAAAGAATGATTCAAGGAAACTTTCGCAAGGACGGAATGATAATTTGAACAAACATATTAAAAATGACCTTTAAGGTCATTAGATCTGGTCTATTTTGTATTTCATCTATAGGTAGAATGTTATCTTTTATTTCAAGCCATGTAAGGATTACATGTCATTGTCAAAATTATATCAATTTCTCCAAAACATTGTATTAAGGCAATAACATCCATATATCGACGGTTCGTGCCTCTGGGGCCTCCAGTAAAGCTATGTAGAAGTATTTTATATCTACCTATTTTTTAAGCTTCTCTTTCGCCTTGTCGTAACATATCCAAAAGTCATTGTGGCGCTTGCTAGACCCCCCCTACAGGCAAGCCAACCCAACCTAAGGTATATATCCTGAATCACTAAAAATGACAATACTAGCAAAATACCAATAACGCAGCCTCAACCTACCTAGAATCTAAAAATGATCTGCACAGAGCAACTATAGACTCAAATACACAAACACACACACACACACACGCGCGCACACACACACACATACGTGTGTGTGTGTATATACATATATA
>JAOTQR010020653.1:0-17121 GCA_025774065.1 Solanum ossicruentum
AGCCTCTTAAGGGACTTGGTCCTCATTAGTCGGGGCCCGCCTTAGTAGAGCTGCTCTTCTTGGAGGAATCTTCTATATAAAGGTGTCAAGGATATCATCAAAGTTAGGAAGTCTTGAGACACGGTCCATAGCACAACATAAGACATGAATAAGTAAGACAATTCCTAAAATTCCATCATAGCCTCCCACTCATAGGTATGGTAGACTTCACACCTATGAATAGGACTCTACTCTACGTGGCATGTTTGACTCCAAGGATCATTTTAAAACCATAATGCTCTAATACCAAGCTTGTCATGACCCGGACCCAGCTCCTAAGAGTGACATGGTGAATAGGAACCCAAGAGTCCCCAAACAAGCCTCATATCATCCATATACACATCATCGATTCGAAAGCACATATTAAACAATAAAAACATAGTGGGGTGGGTAAGTATAACTCACGCTATGGGGATATCGTAAGGATAGGAATTTGCATGGATTCACATAGCACATAACACATAAAAACTAAGGGGTGAGTAAGTATGACTCACGCTATGGGAATAGAAGGGACTTAGGAATTTCACATCTCATCATGAACATATCATCATCACATCAACAACATGAGATAGAAATAATCATAGTCTCCATAAACAAATATCATAACCCATAACAAGCTTGTACATAGAGTTTACATGATGTCCAACAATGCCTTTAGTTCATGGAATAGGACGGGGGCCAAGACATGTCCTGGGCCCATCCTCAAAGTAAATACATAAGTGGAAATAGTATAATAGGTAGATAGAAAGTGGGCCTTGTCCTTTGAGTAAAGGACTCACCACTAGCAAGCCTCATATTCCAATTTAACCATCAAAAGGTGGATGAAGATAGTGTTTGGCCCCTACATGGTCAGATTATGCAGGCAAAAGTATGTGTTAGTATGTTTGAACATACTTAGTATGTGGGTATGCAAAACACTTATGAAACATGTTTACTTGCAATCCATGTTAGATGACAAACATAAATGTAGAAAGAAGTGTATATAAGAAATAATTTTATATTGATGTGCCATGAAATCCATGATGCATGTACGTCAGAATACTTTATAGATAGTAGGGATGTGACCTCAATCGATAATACCAAGTGAGATATAACTTGGAACTCTGTTATCTGCCCCACATCAAATAAAAGGGTGATCTACTTGCCAAAGGTAGATACTTGTCATAATCATCCTTAAAAAGGGGCATAAACATGAACATATATTTGGCACATAGTTATGAGAAGCCCTTGGGTCGAGCCCCCACCTCCAATCCCATTCGGTCCTAAGACAACAACCCACGAGAATACATATGCATTATGTGCTTGAAAAAGAGGCATAAGTCTTTTAAATAATATTCGTGCATCCTTAGGATTAAATGACAAACATACTTCATGATCATGAATACTTGGGCTAAAAAGCCATTATCATACTTCATGTCATACTTTCATGCATAAGAATAGCTCCTTGATCATATATCATACATAGTGGTGCATAATATCCATAGGGCTCTTGAGCCAAATCATAGACATAATGTGATCATATATCATATCATAATCATACTTACTTGAATCATAAATAAGTAACAACCCACATCATAAGTCTCATGAAATCAATGTTCATGAATGCATATGACATGAGGAATGAATGAATAGCATGGATACTAGGAATTTATAGTTAATCATCATAATATGATGGAATCACAGTAAATCCATGAAGCAATTAATGCATACTTGAAATTACCATGCATATATTCACAATTTAAGGGTACATGCATATTCAAACCATCATAATATCAATGTAATCCAACATAATAGGGCTTAAATCATGGTTACAACACCAATTCAGTACAACCCATAACTCAATTTAATCAATCAACAGTAATTTAAAAGATCCATATGCAAAGTAAGCTTAAAATTCATAAATTAAGAAGTAAGAAGTTCTTAGGATCTTTATGATTGAAAAGGATCATGAATCAATCCCGCATACCTTGGATAACTAGAAGAACTAGGATGGAATTGACTAGAATTAAAAGGCGTATTGAAATCCTAGCTTGAATCACCCAATACAAGACTTGAAGAGAGAACTTAGGAATTGAATTCTAGAGTTTGAGTGTAATGAAAGTGAATCAGGGTGCTCTTCAAGGGAGGCAAGGGGTAGATGAGGTGTCCGATATCATCACCGGTATGTTAAAAGTCTTTAATTTTGATGTGTATGCATTGATAGACCCGGGTGCCACTCTTTCTTTTGTTGCTCCTTTTGTTGCCAAAAAGTTTCATGTTGAACCCAAATTGTTGTGTGAGTCTTATGAGGTGTCTACTCTCATTGGTACATCCATTGTTGCTAGAAGGGTCTATAGATATTGTCCCATTTTCATTTTGCATAAGATATTGCCTTATGATTTTGTTGAGTTGGATATGGTGGATTTTGATGTCATTCTTGGGATGGATTGGTTGCATGCATATTATGCTTCTATTGATTATATTGTAGAGCCTATAGGGTCAAATTCTAATTCCCTAATGAACCTATCCTTAAGTGGGAGAGTCATGTTGTGGTGGTCAAGGGTAGATTCATTTCTTGCATTAAAGCCCAATAGTTGATTTCTAAGGGGTGTCTCTATCATCTTGTGAGGGTTAGGGATGTTGAGTCCAAAGCCCTTCCTATAGAGTCGGTTCTGGTGGTTAATGAGTTCCTTGATATCTTTCCTAATCAGCTTCCCGGCGTTCCTCCCGATAGGGAAATAGATTTTTGCATAGACCTCCTTCCCGATACTCATCCCATTTCTGTTCCCCCTTACTGTATGGCCCCGACAGAGTTGAAGGAGAAATTGAGGGATTTGTTGGAGAAGGATTTTGTTGGGCCTAACCAATCACCTTGGAGTGCACCGGTGTTGTTTATGGAGATGAAGGATGGTTCTCTTAGGATGTGTGTATTGACTACCGACAACTTAATAGAGTCACCATCAAGAATAAGTACCCTGGATTGATGATCTTTTTGACCAACTTCAAGGGGTTAGCCACTTCTCTAAGATTGATCTTCTGTCCGGGTACCATCAAGCGAAAGTGA
This sequence comes from Solanum ossicruentum, assembly GCA_025774065.1. Lineage (NCBI taxonomy): Eukaryota > Viridiplantae > Streptophyta > Magnoliopsida > Solanales > Solanaceae > Solanum > Solanum ossicruentum. Next base: position 3,083 of record JAOTQR010020653.1, read on the forward strand.
GGGAGTGTGATATTCCCAAGATGACCTTCCGAACTAGATACAGGCACTATGAATTCGTGGTTATGTCTTTTGGGTTGACTAATGCACCGGCTATCATCATGGATCTTATGATTAGGGTCTCCAAAGCCTACCTTGACTTGTTTGTGGTGGTATTGATTGATGATATCTTGATCTATTTCCATAGTGAGGAAGAGCATGTTGATCACTTGAGGGTATTGTTACAAATCTTTAGGGAGAAGTTGTTGTCAAATATGAGAAATGCGAGTTTTGGTTGAAAAAGTTTGCCTTTCTAGCTCATATGGTGTCGGGGGATGGTATAAAGGTGGATCCTAAGAAGACAGAGGTAACTAGAAATTGTGTTAGACCTTTGACTCAATTGGACATTAGCAGCTTCTTGGGCTTAATAGGTTATTATCGGAGGTTTATAAAATGGGTTCTCTTCTATTGCTTCTCCTATGACCAAGTTGACTCAAAAGAAGGCAAAGTTTATGTGGGCCGATGAGTGTGAAAGAGTTTCCAAACTTTGAAAGATAAGCCTGTCTCCGCTCCTATCTTGTCTCTATCGGAAGGGTTGGAGGGGTTTGTTGTGTATTATACTAGAATGCGGAAGAAACAACAGAAAAAGAAAGAGAAAAACTAATTAAAGATATGGGAAACTCAAAAGGAAGATCCAAGAATTTTCAAGAAATTGATATTCTGAGGCCTTGACAAGATCCAAGTAACAACGTATAGATTTATGAAAGAAATCTAACGCCTTTACTTGAGAAAATGAATCAAAACATTAGATTCGGATCTTGACCGCTTTATGAGTAAGTAAAGGCAAAATTAGCATGTAAACTAATCACCTTCTAAAGAATACTAAAAAGAAATCAAAGATATCACAAGAAGAAAGTACTTTATACCTCAAACTATGTACTAGTAAAGGCTTAAAGATAAATTCTCAAAGAATAAGTCACAAAGGTTCAACAAAACTCTCTCAAATATTACTAATATCAATCTAATTATCTTTAATGAACGAAAAAAGACTCCTATATATATTATAGGGTCCTTGGATGTCCAAGACTCCTTAGGTTAGGCCCAAGGAGTATCCAAAATCAATATTCCATAAAATCCCAACATAATTTCTGTTCATAATCCATGATAAAAGATACCCACAGGTAATACAACCTGAAAACATGCAATTTTCATACAAAGGATTTTGGGCTCCATGGGTGAAAGGGACCCAATGGATGAAAACCACATACCTTAAACCTTGATTTCCTTGAAGTGAACTTGAAGTGGTTTAGAGCTTGAAATGAATCCTTGAGTCCCAAAGTTAAGGTTTAATTACTTGGATTTGGATGAGAGAATTGATAATCATAGAGGGGTTTGACAGAGGGTTTTGAGAGTTCTAGAGTTGAAAAATGGCTATATGGGTGATTTACATTTAGTGGGCATGGGGCTATAACCCTAATGCCCTTGGCCAAAATAGAAAAAGTAAGGAAAATTTTGTGCTGGTCCAGGTCCAATCCACGATGCGGACCAAACGCGAAGGAGAAATTACACTGCTCCGCGCCCAGGCCACGTCGCGCCTGAGGCGCGGATGATCTCTGGAAATAAGAAATTAGCAAAAATTATTTTTCACTACAAGTACTTTAAAATTGGATTTGTACCCATTTCCCACTCAATTTTTCCCCTTGATCGAGAATATAAAGTTGGATTTCAGATATCACATACAAATTTTTAAATATACGAAAATTACGACTATAGGGCATTTTGAAGCACATTTTGGGGCATTTCATAAAAGGATAGAGTGTTGGTTTCCCTTGGGAATATCTGATGAGTCTATATTTTTGAGTCATATAGAGATTAGAATATAAGAAAATATTGTCCTCAATGTGCTATTATGCTTCATATGTTAAATATTGTATGTGTTATGCCAAGAATAAGGAAAAAGCATATGGATGGGCAACACTTAAAAAATGCAAAACAAAGGACTCATTCGGTGCATCGTCGAAAGGTGACACCGACTACCTAATGTTGTTGTGTTCAACCCCTTACAAGCAAAACAGCAAGGCGATGCTAATACAGGTTTGGCGGATCACCGAATATGACGGGAGATGAACAATACATTGCTAAAAGTCATAGAGATTAGATCTTTAAGTTGATGGATTAAAAGGTGGTGAAATGCACATTCGACATACCACCGAAGTGCTCGGTGATTGTCGACCTTGACCATCAAATGGTGTGTCATCACCCAAGCATAGGGCCTAGACGTGACACAGCGAATGAAAACCCGAAGGGACCTAAACAAGCCTCTTAGCATACCGATTATACATCCTTGGTCGCGAAAGCAAAGTAACAACAACAAGAATATAAATAAGGGAAAAAGGGACTAAGAGAAGTCTTGATATTTATAAAGCACAAAAGAGTCAAAGCTCAAAGATTAAGTACATCAATTGTTCCAACAACACCTCTAAATATAGATTGGAGTGGGGCCCAAGAACTCCGAACTCACCCTCATAATGTCATACGTTCAACACAAGAAGTATTAAAATAGCAAGAAAGTAGATAGTGTCCTCGAACTTGAGGACTCACCAAGCTTGTCTTTGAAGAATTTCACTAGCCTCGTGGAGGATGATCGAGAGGTGCTCCGATTCCACATGATAACATCATGTAGACAAAGAGTATGCATTAGTATATTTGAATGTATTAAGTATTTCAGATGCATTCCACAAGACATAAGCCAATATAGTCAAAATGCATAGTAATAGGCAATAGATAAGCATAATCTCAATATGTCATGCATGATCACTGCTTGAACTAAAATATTCTTGTAAATCTTCAACTTGCATAGAACGTAATGCATGTGTCGGAAGAGACCGAAACTGACAAAGAATAAGACCAAGCAAGCTACAACTTGAAATTCCGATTATTAACCCTCACTGGTAAAGATGTAGTCTACTTGCCAAGGTAAACCATACTTTATCTTACAGAAGCCCATCTCATTTCGGAGAAGCAACCTTCCTTACAGAAGTCCATCCCATTTCGGAAAGAATTTCATTGAAACTTCACCTTATGGGAGCCCATCCCATTTGGGAAGAATTTCAAGAGAGAGTGCACTAAATGGATCTATTAGTATAGCAAGGGTATTGACATAATCCTATGTTGGCACATAGTTCAAGGAAAGAGAGCAAACCCTCCATCCATCGGTGCTAAGCCTAATCCCATGGAATACTTATAATAATCATACTTAAATAACTTGCAATAAACATGGAATATAGAATAATGACATGAGTAGCTGTTAAACATACTTGACCTCTAATGGTGAGTCTAACTTGAAACATGAGAATAAATAACCATCACTACCCTTGCTAATAACATCAAAGGCTCACAAGAGATAAAATCTTGAAAATAGGGCTTAACTTCATACTTGCATAATCATAGATAATCTCATGAATTCATACAATACTTATAGCCTATATTCATCATGAAGTCTTTTGACTTATAAAAATGTAATCAACCTAAGAATTCTTGACTTGACATTTTATCAAACACTTGGTGGGTATGTAATGCTTGAAATCATGCAATTCAACAGTACAATCATGTGAGAAAACTCAATGCAAATCAACCCACCAACATATTGCAAAACCCTCATGTGTGATACCTTGAAATCCATCATCAAATCTCATAATCCATCATAGTTTCATAGCTCAAAATATACATAGTGTCAATAGACAAAACAACTCATAGTATAAGCTTGAGATAGATAGACATGCATATTTAATCAACATTTCATAAAATCCCAACATATTTCATGCTTATAATCATAATAAAAGATATCCATAGATAATACAACTTGAAAATATGCAATTTTCATAAGATAGGAAGATTGGGCACTATAGGTAGAAGGATCCAATAGTTGAAAACCTTAAACTTGGATTTTCTTGGTGCAGACTTGAAGTAGAGTGGAAGCTTGAAGGGAGTTCTTGAGATCCGGAATTATGCTTGAGACACTTTGGATGAAATATTTGATTTAAGTGTTAGAGAGGGTTTTGAGAGGGTCATGAGTGATATAGAGTTGAAAAATGGCTAAGTATAGGTGTTTTTATGCATTGATAATGAGGCAAGACCCCAAGGCCCTTAGGCTAAAAATAAATTTTAGGAAAGCTAACACTGATTTGCGCCCCTGGCGAGTCGCGGCCATGGCTCTGATCACGGCTAGGATGCGGATCACCACTGGAATTCAAAAATTTTTAAAAATTATTCTTTGTTGGGTCCTTTAAAATTAGGTTTTTCCCACTCAATTTTGCCTCCTGATCACGAATATGAAATCAAATTTTTGATATCACGCACTAATTTTGAGATATATAAAAATTACAATTATGGACATTTTTGAGGCACATTTTCAGAACATTTTTCAGGCATTTCAGGGTGAAAATGGGCTTCAAGTTAGAAAAATTTACACTAGTAGAAATAGGATTTGGAAAGGAAATACATATCATATCATAGAGGAATTCATATAGAGTGTAAAGAGAACCTTCCTTGGAGAAAAAGTACATTCATCTTGGGTAAGAAGGGTTTTGAAATCAAAGCTAGGGTGGAGGATTCTAAGGATTGGGAGAAGAAATTCTTGCTTATTGCATTGTAATTTCTCTTACCCACATCTATGGCTGCAGACATTGACATTAGTTTCCTACTTTCAATCATGTCTAACTAAAATCCTAACTGTTGGGGGTGTAATATGACCATGACTGCTTGATTTATTTTATGGGTCTAATGTAATTTGAATATTTTGCTATTAATTTGATTGATTTCATACTTATTGACATGTATAACTTATAATTGTGAGGCTGCTAACTTTGGGTTGCCTTAAGTTCTTCAGTTATTGCATTAACATGAATGATTGGAGTGGGCGATGGGTGTGATAGCCTAAAATCCTTTAGGGAAAAGATTGAATGCTTTAATTTGTATTCAATGACTAAAGTAGTAGAAGGTTTGCTGATAAATTTCTTAGGCAAAGTATTTCCTATAGTGATGTCACATGTGAAACTTGAATAGTTTATGTGAGACACTGCTATTGTCTGACCTGAAGTAGTGGTTACAAGAAATTCAAGCTTTCTCACGTATAATTAACTCATTCATTCAAGTATCTTGACCGATATATTTAGTTGTTACCCCATGTCTACATGCTTGACAATCTCTATAAATTGTTAGTTTAATTCAAATCTCAATTTTTTGCTAGTTTTATGTTACTTGTAACATTACAATTGCCAAGTTCAATATAATACATATGTAGTCGAACAATCATTCCTTGTAGTTCGACCCCTACTCAATAGTTTGGTAAAATATGCAATGACGACTACTATGCCAAATTATATATTCTAAGGTGCATTGAGGCGAGACATCAAAATAAAGTCATTGCCGGAGAACTGTGTTTGTGTAAGGTCCCACCTATGAAAAGAATGAAAAGTGTAAAAAATGAGTTTTGGAATATTTTTGAGAATCAGTTGTTATAAGGGGTCTTACAGGCTATAAGTGGTTCCATGGTCCTAAGTGGTTCTCGTGGGTTGAAGGTCACACTTGGCGAAAATGATAATTTCAAAAGTAGGGACTACAACTTATCAGATAGCTCGTGAAATTACTTACGAGCCTTAACTCAGGTTGTAGAATGTGATTCAGAAAAAGTCTATGAGAGTCAAAAATGGCATCGATAAGACCCTTACCTGCGGCCCATAGAATGGACCACGACACGTAAATGGGGTCCGTGCTCTTGTCCGGCAAGATTTTTAAAGGGGTAAATTTGACATTTACTATTATCCTACTACTATCCTACATCATTGAAGCCCCCAAAAGGCCCCCAATCAGCCCTTTTCAACCCTAATTCACCTCATTCCTCCTCACTCAATAATACTCCAAGTCTTAAAACCCAGTCAAGCTCTCTCAAGGCATTTAAGTATGAGGTGCAATCAAGGTTATATCCACCCTCAATCAGACTTCCTCCACTAAAATCATACTAAGGTATGTGGATTTTGATTGTGGAGACCATTTCTCCACAAGTTCAACCATTCTTCCTCTCTTTTGTGATTTTCCAAGTTATGCTATTACATGATGATTTTATGAACCCTTTTATATGATGATACTATGAAGTAAACAGAAGCTTGGGTATCATGAGTGAAAGGAACCCATGAAAGAAACCCACATACCTTAGCTTGGAGATGAATTTGGTGAAGATTAGAGATGGAAACTTGAAGCTTAAAGGAGAACCTTGAAATTTGGATGAGTGTTTGAGACTTGAATTTAGGAGTGAAATATTTGGCTAAGTGTTTTGGCTCAATTAGGGAATATTTAGATGATATGAGGGTGAAAAATGGCTAAGTATAGGTACTTTTTTACGTTTGGGGACACTTAGGCCCAAGACTTAAAAGTCTTGGACCACACAAAATAAAATTAGATAGAAAATGCACCTATCCGCGTCGAGGACAGGACATGAAGACTATTTTGTTCATCTGCACGCTCTTTGGAATTTGCCACTTGGAAAATCATAATTGCTAATCTTTTGCTCTTAAAATGGGAGTTAGACCCTTTTCCCCCTAAGTTTGACCCCGCGAATAAGAATATGCAATCGGATATTTTGATATCGCGCACAAATTTTCAAATATATGGAAATTATAATTTTGGGCACTTTCGAGGCATATTTTTAGGCAATTTTTGGGGTCGTTTCATATGTTATCCATTCTAATCCTCATCCCTACATAGCGTGAGTCCAAAGTCCCGTGTCCCCTAGAATTATTTGCTATTTATTTGTTAATTGTTTATGCTTCCGCAACCAGGAATGTGCTATGCTTAAAAGGCTTGTTTTGGGTTCCTTCAGGTTCCTCACTTGCCATGCCGCACCTAGAACATACGCTTGGGGTGTGGCAAAGCTTGGTGTCATAGCACTAGGTTTGTAAATAGTCCTTGAAAATCCAACACATCGTGCCAAATAGAGTCTTATTCATGATAGTGAACCGTGCCACAACTATGAATGAGAGGCTATGAGGCATTTTAGGAATGAATCACTTCTTCATACTCTATGTCATGCTATATATTAGAATTTAGGCCTTGTATCTCTAATGGATGGTTGTTTCCTCTTACTGTATCATGCCTCAAAGATGAGAGGCTCAAAGAGTCCTATTATAAAGGGTGAATCGACCCCTCCGGCTCCATAAGCCCCCCAAAGGGACGAAGGGCTCACCCATGCCGAGATCAAATGTGGTCACATTATTGGGAATGGACATGGCCAATCAAGGAGTTCATGCTCCTACCCCCCCACCTCAAGGGTGAGAGATTTCACAAGAATGAATCCTCCAGAGTTCTATGGCTCCAAAGTTGAAAAAGACCCCCAAGAGATCATCAACAGGGAAACTAACAACCTATCAACTAAAAGGCCTCATTCAATTATGGTTTATTCAATGGAAGGATGAGAGAGGGGATGGAAATCCTATCACTTGGGAAGAATCCCAGGCCGCCTTCCTCAATTGTTTCTTTACCATGGAGCTTAGGGAGGCAAAGATGATGGACTATATGAACTTCAAGCAAGGTTCGATGAGTGTTAGGGAATATTCCCTAAAGTTCAACAACCTCTCCAAGCATGCTCCTCAGTATGTTGTCGATCCTCGGGCAAAATTGCACAAGTTTGTATTTGGAGTGTCAGACTTGATCAATAAAGAATGTTGCACAGCCATGCTCATAGGAGGTATGGACTTGTCTTGGCTCATGACTTACACTGACCAACTTGAAAGGGAAAAGCTTTGAAGGAAGAGGAGTGGTGAGTCAAAGAGGGCTCAGTACAATGGTGGTTTCCAAGGGTCTAGGGTGGTTGCTTTCAACAAGGCGACAAATTCCAAGGTCAATTGTCCTTCAATGCCCAAGTCCAAAGACTTACTAATGATTGGGTGCCTAATTATTCCTAGGTGTGAAAGGTGTGGCAAAAATCACGGTGGTAGGTGCTATAAGGATGCGGATGCTTGCTTCGGGTGTGGAATGTGGGGCCGTAAAATTGTGGATTGTCCAAACAAGGTAGAGATGGTCGTCCTCAAGGACAAGGTGCTCTAGGTGACCAACGAGCACAAGGCGGCCAACAAGGAGGTTCTCCACATCATAACAAGTTTTATGCACTTCAAGGGAGACAAGGGGTTGAAGAGATGCTTGACGTCATTACCGGTATGTTAAAGATTACAATGTTGATGTGTATGCTTTGTTGGATCGTGGGTGCCATTCTTTCTTTCGTTACTCCTTTTGTTGCTACTAGACGTCATGTTGTCCCAAGTTTTTGTGTGAACCCTGTGAAGTGTCTACCCCCATTGGTGAATCCATTGTTGCTAAACGAGTTTATAAGAGTTATCCCATGTCAATATTGCATGAAATCTTACCTTGTGATTTTGTTGAACTTTGATATGGTAGATTCCGTTATCATTCTTGAAATTGATTGGTTACATACATATCATGCTTCCATAGATTGTAGAACCCACAAGGTTAAGTTCCAATTCCCCAATAAACCCGTCCTTGAATGGGGTAGATCAAGATTCAGTGACTAAGGGTAGGTTCATCTCTTGTCTTAAGTCCAGAGAAATGATTTCTAGGGATTGCATTTACCATCTTGTCCAGGTTAGGGATATTGAGTATAAAGTTCCTCCTATCGAGTTGGTTACGATTATCAATGAGTTTTTTGATGTCTTTCCCGATAAACTTCCTAGTGTCCCTATTGAAAAAGAAATAGACATCAGTATAGACCTCCTCCTGATACACAACCCATTTCCATTCCCCCTTATCATATAGCCCTGACGGAGTTGAAGGAATTTAAGGAACAATTAAGAGATCTGTTGGAGAAGGATTTCATAAGTTTAGGATGTCATGACCCAAAACTAGGGCCTAGATATGGCACATCGCATGGGGAACCCAAAGCAAGCCTCTTAACATATCATTACACATCCTAGGCCGCAGAAATAATTAAACACAATAATCGAGTAGAAATAAGGGCATAGGGACTAAGGGAAGACCTTCATTTGATAAAAACATCAAGAGAGTCAAGCTCATAACATCCTTACATATTTGTCCAACAACACCTCTAAATATAGAACTTAGCGGGGGCCAAGACAAGCAACCGAGCTCACTCTCATACTAATGACATTAGGTAATCCAAATATACAAGATATATTCTAAACATAAATATGGAAGAAGATAGATATTGTCTCCGGACTTGAGGACTCACCAAAAGCTAACTTGAACAAATGTCTAGCCATGAGGAGAATCAATAGGAACTCCGGTTCCTATAGGCTACTATCATGTAGGCATAGAGTATGCATTAGTACATTTGAATGTACTAAGTATGTAGGATGCAATCAACAAGAGATAAGTAACATAATCGAAATGCATAAGCATAGGCAGTGAGTAGTATATAACAATATGGCATGCATGTGAGATGCTATGTAGTAAATCATGCTTATATAGAACATAATACATGTGTAAGAAGATACCATTATCATATTGGTGGATTGTCACACCCTACCACCCTTGGTGATTGAGGTACCAACCCCTCAATTGGTTGGTTGATCGTCGCACCCCACCATCCTTGGTGACCGAGGTACAAACCCCCCAACATGGTTATCAAGGTACAAACCCCCCAACATGGTTGGTGGATTATCACACCCTACCACCCTTAGTAACTGAGGTACATATCCCCTGATATGGTTATCAATGTATAGACCCCTCGACATGGTTATCAAGGTACAAACCCCTCGACATAGTTACCTGGCGGGCAACCCCCAAGTAGGGCATGGTCAAATTCCAAAAGATAGTAGAAAATCATTTACCATTTCATCATCTTATAGTCATTCAACTCATAAGACATGCATTGGACCTTCAATTCCTCAAGAAAACCATAAATGGACATTTTATCAAGAACTTGACGGGTGTGTAGTGCTAGTACAAAACCATGCATTTCAAGAGTGAAATCAAGCAGGAAAACTTGAAGTAAAAACAACCTACATCAAATATCAAGAGAGATCATAGTTCTATACCTTAAAATATGCATAATCATAATAGGTAAAAAATCATCTCATGTTATAGACTTAAAAATGAGTAATCATGTATTTTCAATCAAACTTTCATGAAATCCCAATATAATATATGATCATAATCTCCAATGAAGAATACCCATAAGCAACACAACTTGGAAACATGTAATTTTCATAGAAATGGAAAATTGGACTTCATGGGTGAAAGGTACCCATGAATGAAACCCACATACATTAGACCTTGAATTTCTTGAAATTGAGTTGTGAAGGACTTGAAGTTTGGAAGTGGGTCTTGGAATCAAAAGCTTTCTTTTGAGTTTCCTTGAATTTGTATTGTGGTTTTGATGGGCTCTTAAGAGAATTTGAGAGTGTATTCCAATTGGGAAGAGTGAATTTGATCTTTAGGAAAGGGTTTTAGGTCTTTGGGAAGTGTTAAGATAGCATAGGAATCCCCAAAAGACCAATATAAATGACTAAATTTATGAAATGCCATTAATGAATCGGAATTTGACAAAAACCCGTATATACCCCTACACATGCGAGTTCTATGAAAATGGGCATAAGTTCTTCATCCGAACTATAAATAAAGTGAAACAAAGTGCTTAGAAAGATAATTCAAAGAGCTTTGATTTGGTAGGTCGTGGGCCGCCCAATTCTGTGTGTCCTAAGAGATATGCCACTTTAAAGTTGACCCTCCTATTGGTCCAACTTGTGCAAAACTTAGCCAATGGAAATTACTTTGAACTTGGCTTGATGTAGGGGACCCGCGATGGTCTTAAATGACATAAATAAGCTTGACTTAGATTTGAATGAGAGCTTGGAGCTTGAATGAGTTTTTGAAATCTGGAAGTGAGTTTGGGGCGCTTGAATTGGGTGAAATATTTGTCTAAGTATTTGAGAGAGTATTGGGGAATGTCTTGTTTGATATAAAAGTCAAATATGGCTAAGTATAAGTATTTTCACATCTTGGACTGAACAAGAAAAACAACACACAAAATGAACTGAGGTGCACCCTTGGCGCGGCACGTCTTGGGCGAGAAAACCTCACTGGAAAGTGAATTTTGGGAAAATGAAATTGCAATTCATTTGCTCTAAAATTGGGGTTAGACCCATTTCCCACTCAATTTCACCCCCTGAACAATATGAAGTTTGATTTTCGATATCACGTTCTGGGTACTTTTGAGGCACATTTTCGGGCAGTTTTTGAGGGTCATTTCATAGCAAGTCACCTTGGGGTACGCAGTTGCTGTTTGTAAGAATGAAAGATGTCTCGTTTATAATGTGCATCGACCACCGGCAATGCAATAAGGGCACCATGAAGAACAAGTATCCTTTGCCAAGAATAGTTGACCTATTTGATCAACTACAAGGGGCTAACCACTTCTCGAAGATTGATCATTGGTCCGGGTACCATCAAATTGAGGGTAAGCAAGTGTGATATTCCCAAAACAGTTTTTCGGACAAGATATAGGCATTTTGAATTTATGGTGATGTCCTTTGGCCTAACCAATGCTCTGGCAATTTTTGTCTATCTCATGAATAGGATCTTTAAACCCTTCCTCGACATGTTTGTGGTGGTGCTTGATGATGTTCATGCTCTAATAAAAAAGCGGTTGCTGTCAGCAATTAACCTAACTAAAGGTTAGGGGATCCACAGGGAATACGAGGCTTGACTATATACATCCACTACCAATCATTTTAAGCATTGATTAATAAAATCTCTAAATGGGGGGTTTCCTTTGTAATTTAAGAACAAAAATAAAAACTAAACTAACTATACGGGAAGACATTCAAATTTAGGGACAACTTGGGAATTGTATTCTCCATGATTCGTTGACTCAATTACCCTAGAGAACACAACTCTAATTGAGAATTCGCATGCAGGATGTTACTTACAAGTTCTCTTGTGAAAGTGAAGGTCGAATTTCACCATGGCACATGGTCGGCAACCCAAGTGTGCCAACTAACCGTTACCCATTGTCCCAATCAACCTCCCTTTAGTCAGGCTTGGTTGATTAGACGAGAACACATCAATTGAATCCTATTATTTACTTCCCTCTTCGTATTCATCACTACCTTTGTCGGGATTGTGATAGTAGGCAGGGTTCGGTATTGGCCACCACCAAACAACAATCAAAATGAAGGGAAATAAACAATATATGCAAAACCCCAATCAAAGAAATGCAAAATTCTAGGTTATTTCAAGTCAACTACTCATGGTTCTCACAAACCCAAGTTGTGGGTGCTTAGTCATGGCTAAGGCAAAATCAACAACAATGCAAATAGAAGACATAGTTGAGAGTTTCCCCAAAACAATGAAGAACAAAAACACCACAAGTTGCAAACCACAAGCTTGAATTAATGGAGAATGAGTACAATGTGTGTTTTTCAATCCCCAAAAGTGGGTCTTCCAATTAAAAAGGAGAATCTACACTAAACCCTTGAAAACCCCTAAGAATATTCAAAGTGTTCCATACAATATTCAATGTATCAACTCCCTTTTATAAAAACCTATCATAAAGTATTTATAGTAATTATAATTAAAGCCTAAAAATTAAATAGAAATGATAGCTGGCAGTAGGTACGTTGCGCAGGTACAACTCGTAAGGTGACCTACGTGTCGTAATCAGGGCCTCATATCAAGCACTTTGCATTTTGGACTTGACTATTACGACCCACTAGTACAAGTCGTTGCTTGGGCTACGACTCGTATACTCCTCTCATAATCTAGGCCTTCAGTTCTTGGTCCAAACTTTTAGCTCTCTATTTCTTGCTACGAACCCATATATGAGTCGTAGTAAGACCTAAGCCTCGTAGGGCTAACTTCTACTTAGTAGATTTCTGATTTTTGCTCACTGTTTCTTGCTACGAGATAATCCTATGACTTGTAGCTTGGGCTACGACTCGTAGGACGGCTCGTATGCCCTATACTTCAGCAAAATCTATAATTTTCTCCAAAAATCATGCTAACCTATCTTTTTGCAATAACAACATAAAAACCATAAAAAGTTGCATTAAGAACTCACCAAATCCTTTGTTATAGGCATTAAATGTGTTGTAATTTGACAGCACATCAACACCCTCAACTTAGAACTGTTGCTTGTCCTTAAGCGACGACTCGATCTAAACAGACATTGAGAAAAACACTGTAGCTACTCAACTCTCACTTTTAAAACCTAATTCCAAAGCTACTAAGCAAACCATAACATAAAGATGTATCAGGCAATCCAACTGTGACAAATGAAGGAGTATCAGAAATTCTCAAACACTGAATTAGTCATATGCTAATTATGCAGTACAAATGCCCTCACAGAAAAGAAGCCCCTCTTTCTCACTCAAAGTGCATTAAAATCAGGGACTGTGCAAGCATTCTCACTCTCATGAATGAAATTCATGCAAAATGACTAACACCATAGGCTTTCCTTTATCCTCATTTCTGAATTGATGACAAAGTGGATTCGGATCACTTTAGGACTTAAAGGGTTGTAACATAGGCTCATGGTGCTTTGGTATGACATTTTGGGCAAGTAGTGACTAAAAGCTATCCTTGAACCATGTTTTTCCACACTCTTACCCCCATAACTCAACCATTTTCATTAAATCCATTCTTATTCTTCCTTTTCAAGCTTTTCCCGGATTTTCTCTTTCTCTTTTTTAGCCGTGCCTCATTTTTAAACTCATTTTGCTATTTTCTTCAATCCAAGGCAACTTTTCTTTTCTTTCTTTCACCCAACACATGACTTCTTCATTTCTTTCTTTCCCAAATTAACCACCTCATTTTCATTACTTTACCACAATAAGGGTCACCCTCTACTTAGGCTTTTAGCCTGAGGTGAAGCATACAATATCTATTCCCTAAGCCAGGGCCACTATTCATAGCCACCCTCAACTTAGGCTTTTAGCGTCAACCAAGGTTCACATGTTTAAGAATAGACCAAGGCCAATATCAAGGTACTTTATAAAACAAGCCTAGGCTAGCTAGGTGTCAAGAAAGAATAGGTA
>JAOTQR010020664.1:3182-17121 GCA_025774065.1 Solanum ossicruentum
TAGTCCCCCCCCCCCAACCCGCAAAATAAAATAAAATAAAATAAAATAAAATAAAATAAAATATGGAAGTTCTAATAAAAACCCAACCATGCTACCACTTTGAAAGACCAAAAGTAACCAATCAACACTTTTGCCATAATCCAAACAACGTGAAAAAATTTCACCAAATTTTATACCAACAAATACACCAACAAACAGAACATGCAGTTCTCTAACCCCTACAAATAACTATTTAATTTTTTTTTGTAAAATTTCTACCATTTAAAATGAATTAAAAAGAGGGGGGAGGGGGGAACTAGGTCCAACTAATAATACCATAACTTTAACAACTATCAATCATCACTTAGCATGAAGCTAACATGAAATCAACTCGGAGTGCAACCTCAACAAGAAAGTGTTGTGTGTAATAATTTTTTTAGTAGTATATATTGTGTATAAATTTGGTTGTCAAACTTGATAGAGAAATTTCAAACTAGATTGTAATGAATTTTTCACAATAATGACAAGCAATAAATGAGGTAGACTAAAATAAGAGATATAATTTTATTGCCTTTTTGGTTGGTATCCAGTGGTTGTTTCATACCTTTGGTCAATATACTTGATGAAAGATGTAGAGTGTAAGTCAATATTATTTAATGTAGGAGAGATAAAAAGTACATTGCATTTAATGCAATCAATAAATTGCTTTAATTTCTTGCATTTTTCCCTCTTTCCTAATAAATTATTACACTATCAACACAATTTTGCATTAATTGCACTTGTCCAATGGGCAGACGTTTCCCTCTTTATTTTTGATTTGTTAATTTTTTTTAAGAATTTGTGTCACACATGCATACTTTTGTTAAAAAAACTATTGATGTTTGGTGGTAAATATTTTATATGGACATATTCATGTAATATGGGCTTTAAAAATGCATAGAGATGTTTTTTGCCCCATTATTTTATTGTTTACATTAAATATTCATTCGTAAAAAATTTAAATTACAAAGAATAATATCTATGGTGATGTTTTACAAAATAATTCTAACATATCAAACAATTATACTAAAATACATATACAAAATACAATTTTACACCATAAAAATTGTATTAAATTAAAATCTTCTTTTACGCAATCCTAATTACACTGTCAGAATTGGTGTTTGTATCATAAATAATTCCTTCAATCTTGAAATACATATCATGTAATACATTTCAGCGAAAAGTTAAATACATACTAAACACAAGTTTTAACAATCAAATTCGAAATAGATAGTCAAGCTTTTTATCTTACAAAAAAAAAGTCATGCACAAAATGATGCATAAATAATGATGATCATGTAACACCTCCTAATTCTTTCCATCTAATTTGAGTAGATGTACAGAGAAAACTGAGAGAAGAACTGAGGAAAAAGCCGGCCCCTAGAGAGATCTACGACCCGTAGAAGGGGCCTCGTAAACCCCCAGATAACTTGGTGAAATTTTCTAAGTTTGAGGCCCATATATAAGATGACATACATCCTGCAAAGTATATTATGGCCATAGTGTGGTTTGGTGGATTGATAATCCAAATACCAACTTTTAGTATCTCAAATTACGAGTTATCAGATGGTCCGTAGAAGTTTTTAAGGCTCGTAGCAGGGGTCTCATGTCAATTTTCAGTAACTCAGATTTTCAGACCCCTCATTTACGAGAGGCTTTCTATGGCTCGTAGAATGTTCTATGACCTGTACATAGGGGTCTCATGGACCTTGTCAATAGTTTTTGATAGGGGTATTTTTGTGTATTCCTATACCTTTTATTTAAACCCTTGTACGTTTTAGAGTTACTTAAAGCCCTAAAATAAAACCCTGAGAGTATTTTCACCATTCTTCACACTTAGGGCTTTCTTGAGAAAACCATGGGAGAGAGAAGAGCGAGAGTTCCAAATTCTAACATGAAGATCCATTGGAGTTTGATTGTCTCTTCTATTTTTAGGTATGTAAGCCTACCCAAAACATGGATTCTGTTCTTCCATGTACCACATAACCTGGATTGATGGTAATGTGAGTAACTTGAGTCTTCTATGAATGGTTTCTTAAAGGCTTTTCATAAATTCTAGTTCATATCTATGTAATTTTGCATGAATTATCATTTTTATGAATTAAATGATTGAATTAGACTAATTTACCATATTACATGAACCCTAGTATGATTTCTCTTTTTTTCCCCCACGTATTTTACTTACATTAGCATGCATAAGTATAATTTGAGCCTAAGAAATCTATGGAATTCCTAATTGCTTTAATTTTATATTTGTACTCCTAAATGCTATGAGTTAGAATGATGCATGATTGAGTCCTTATGAGTCAAGATCTGAACCGTAAGATGATGTAACAAAAGGGTTGATAGTTAATGTGATGAGTTGAGTTGATGAGTGTCCAATGATACTAGATGAATGAGTTAACCGAAGGATTGATGTCTTATGAGCATATTGGGTCTAGGGAGGAGTATTGAACACTGAATTGAGTATGAGTAAGTCCAACCGAACTTAATAACTATCTAGCCAACATATGAGAGGATTGAACTGTAAAACCATATATTTTCTATTGTCCCAAAATGAGGACTTGATGTTACTGATTTTGGATCCATTGATAGGATATCCTATACCCCTGGCAGGGTATTGGATGAATGTGGCAACGATATTGCTTTGTTGTATCATCATCGGCTCATAAGTGATAGTTGTCAATTAGAGAAACTCGCAAATAGGCCTTGATAGTACTCTGAGTGGAAGATGAGACGTAGATGATAGATGAGTAGTCATGTCTAAACTGTATTCTTGCTTTAGACTCTTGACATGAAGATTGAGTTTCCTACTTCTTGAGTTAATCTATTTGAGTTGATGTTGTTCTTCCTTTACATATTTGTTTCTCTCATTTTACATGCTTGTACATTTTACGTACGGATGTCTATTTGGGCCTGCATCTTTCTATGATACAGCGACAGGTACTAGCCATCAACAGGCGCCCCATTGAGGATCTAGTTGCATTCAGCTGATTGGTGAGTCCTCTCCTGCTTTCGGAGGATATCATGTCTTTTCCTTCTACTTTGAGTTTAGAGTTATTTTATTCATTTGTTGAGGTAGCTATGGATCTGTCATTGGCACCATTTAGTCAAATGTCTAGAGGCGGCTTCATAGACTAGATTGTTGAGTTGTGATTGGATGTTATATTGGCTAGTTTTCTTTTATACTAGTCTTGTTTAGCTTATGGATGAGATGTTTGGCCTTTGGCCTTTATTTATCATTTAACATTTCCTTTCTTTATGTATTCTTATACATTGATATCTTTCTCTATTAGAATGTGATTGAACGAATGTGAGGAGGCTGAGTGGTTTGCTTGGGGGCTAGCAATAGTTTTCGAGTGCCGGCCAAGCCAAGGGTACCCTCCCGAGGTGTGACAAACTTGTTATCAGAGCACAAAGTTCAAGAATCCTAGGGAGTCAATGAATCCGTTAGTAGAGTTTTGTTTATGGCTGTGTGCACCACACTTCATAAGAAGGAGGCTATAGGAAATTAAGAATTTTCTCACTTCCTTGTATTCTGAGTTCGTGCGATAGAGTTAAAAAACTCTACAAAGCTCTTTTCTAACTCGTGGATATGTGCTTGCAAATCATGCCTCCAAAACATATCGTTACCCAAAAGGAAGCTTCAGCCAGCAAAGTTGAGAATCCCCCACTAGAGATGCCCCCTCAGATGGAGATGAGAGGCCAAAGTCAACATGCTGGAGTCACTGGAACTCCCCAGACATATTCTACTTGGCCTACTCCTACTGCAAAGGCTAATTTTAGAGGAGCTATCACTATGCACATTCAACTAGTAGCTACTCAGAGTAGGAACCGATGTTCACAGACTCCTAGTTCTAATTCTCTAGAGCCAACAACTGCTATCAGACTAAGAGATTTTCTAGAATGAACCCCCCAATTTTCACTGGATCAAAGGTTGAGGAAGACCCCAAAACTTTATTGATAAGATGTGAGGAAAGTGTTGAAAGCCATGCATGTGACAGAAATTAAGGGAGTTGATCTTGCTTCCTGTCAACTCAAGGATGTGGCAAATGACTGGTATAATCAATGTGAAGAAAGTCAAGGTGAGGATGCTGAGCCTGTTATTTGGGATGACTTTGAGGGTGCTTTTCTTGATCACTTCTTTCCATGAGAGTTGAGGGAAGAGAAGGTGGAGGAGTTTGTTAGAGAAGGTGGAGGAGTTTGTTAACTTGAAGTAGGAAAGGATGACAGTTAAAGAATATAACTTCAAATTTATATAGTTATTCAGGTATGCTCCAAAGATGGCCCTCAGTGTGAGATCTAAGATGAGAAAGTTCATTTTCGGCTTGGGAAAACATGTGAAAAAGGAGTGCAAAGCGACATTACTAATTTCAGACATGGAGATCTCTAGGCTTATGGTCTATGCACAAAAACTTAAGGGGGACAAGAAAATAGATAGGGAGAAGCGTTTAAGCAAGAAGGCCAAGTCGATAGGGCATCAGCCTAGCCAGCATGAACAGAGTAAGGGGGACAAGTCCTATTTTTAGAAGAGGTCTTTGAACTATGCACCATCTTTAGCAAGTGCATCAGCTCGAAGTAACAAGTATGATCAATAGTCTTAGGGTTATCAGAATTTCAGAGCTCAGGGTTCTCAATCCCAAGCTAGTGTGACTTAAGGTTCGAGGGGGAGGCCACCATGTGGCAAGTGTGGTAAACTCTATCTAGGTGAGTGTTATAAGGGCAAAAATACTTGTTATATATACAAATAGACTGGTCACTTTCATAATGAGTGCTCAATGAGGAAAAGGGTTGATGGAGGTAATAAAGCTCTGTCTTCAGTAGCACCACAGAGAGGTGCCACAACTAATACGGGTGAGGGTACAAACCATCTGTATGTGATGGGAAATCGACAGGATCAGGAAGTTGCACTAGATGTTGTCATGGGTATGCTTCGAGTTTTTTCATATGATGCATATGCTTTGCTTGACCAGGTGCCACTTTATCATTTGTAACTCCATATGTGGCTCGTAAGTTTAAGATCTTTTCAGAATGTCTTCTTAAGCCCTTTAGTGTTTCTACTCCTACTGGAGAATCCATTCTAACTGAAAGGATATATAGAGATTGCACAATATCTATCTACCAATCATAGAGATACTTTGGAAGACTTAGTTGAGTTAGAGATGGTCGACTTTAATGTGATTTTTGGCATGGATTAGCTACATGCCTGTTATTCCTCCGTTGATTGCAGAACCCAAACTGTCAAATTTCAGTTTTCAAATGAGCCTGTCATAAATTGAAAGGGTGATTCTATTACACCTAAGGGGATATTTATTTCCTACCTTAAGGCCAGAAAGCTAATCTCAAAGGGATATATCTATCACCTCATGCGAGTGAAGGCTGACGATGTAGAGTTTCCATCTTTGGAGTTAGTTCCTACTATCAATGAGTTTCCTGATGTCTTTTCAAATGATTTTCCTGGAGTTCCTCCTGATTGGGAGATTGACTTTAGAATTGATGTTCTCCTTGATACCCAACCTATCTCTATTCCGCCATATAGAATGGCTCTTGCAGAGTTGAAAGGTCTCTTAGATAAGGGATTTATTAGGCCGTGTGTCTCTCCATGGGGCATTCTATTCCTATTTGTTCAAAAGAAAGATGGTTCCCTCAGGATGTGGATAGATTATTGCCAGTTGAATAAGGTGACCATTAAGAACAAATATCCCCTTCTGAGGATTGATGACTTATTTGACCAACTTTAGGGTGCCACTATTTTCTCCAAGATAGATCTCAGGTCAGGCTATCACCAGTTGAAAGTGAGAGAATGCGGCATCCCTAAGATGACTTTTCAAACCCGATATGGTCACTTTGAGTTTCTAGTATTGTCCTTTGGATTGACAATGCTCCTGTCGCTTTGATAGACTTGATGAACAAAGTGTTCAAACAGTACCTTGACACGCTCGTGATTGTGTTCATCGACAATATATTTGTATACTCCAGAGATGAGGAAGAGTATGCCAATCATCTTCGAATTGTTCTTCAAACCCTTAGAGATAAGGAGTTGTATGCCAAATGTTCAAACTGTGAGTTCTGGCTTAAATCAATGTCATTTTTAGGCCATGTTATCTCAAATGATGGTATTCGAGTGGAAATGTAGAAGTTTGAGGTAGTTAAGAATGGGCCTAGACCCACCTCTCTGACTGACATAAAGAGTATTCTGGGTTTGGCTGGTTACTATTATTGGTTTATTGAAGGATTCTCTTCTTTATCATTGCCATTGACTAAGATGATTCAAAAGAAAGCTAAGTTTCATTGGTCCGATGAATGTGAGAAGTGTTTTCAAGAGTTGAAAACCAGATTAATGACTGCACTAGTGTTGACTACACCTGAAGGGACCGATGATTTTGTGATCTACTGTGATGCTTCTAGAGTGGGATTGGGATGTGTTTTGATGCAAAGAGGTAAGGGCATAGCCTTTGCTTCCAGGGAACTTAAGAACCATGAGAGGAACTGTCCAACTCACGACTTAGAATTGCTTACAGCGGTGTTTGAACTCAAGATTTGGCACAACTACTTGTATAGAGCACATGTGGATGTATTCACAAACCATAAAAGCCTGCATTACATTTTCACCCAGAAAGAGCTTAACTTGAGGTAGAGAAAATGGATTAAGTTGCTTAAAGACTATGACATGAGCATCCTATACTATCTAGGTAAAGATAATATGGTTGTCAATTCTCTTATCAAGTAATCCATGGGGAGCACCACCTATGTGGAGGAAGAGAAAAGGGAGTTGGCTAAAGAAGTTCACCGACTGGCGCGGTTGGGAGTTCAACTAGATGAATCTAGTGAAGGTGGGATACTTGTGCACAATGGGTCTATATGATCCCTTGTAGTGGAGGTAAGGGAGAAGCAAGACTGAGATCTTATCTTACTTCAATAGAAGGAGGATGTGCATAGGCAGAAGGTGATAGCTTTCACTAAAGGGGGAGATAGATTATTGAGGTATCAAGGCAGATTGTGTGTTCCAGATGTTAATGGTGTTCGAGGGAGAATCATGGAAGAAGCTCATACTTCCAGATATTCCATCCATCCAGGGTTTACCAAGATGTGCCATGACTTGAGAGAAGTCTACTGGTGGAGTGGAATGAAGAAAGATATTGCTGAGTTCGTTTCCAAGTGACCGAATTGCCAAAGTTGAGCATTAAAGGCCATGTGGAGTAGCTAAAAATTTTGAGATTCCAGAGTGGAAATAAGAGGTGATTAACATAGACTTTGTCACAAGCTTACCAAGGTCCCGCAGACAGCATGATTCAATTTGGGTGATAGTTGATCGGATGACAAAATCTGTACACTTCTTAGTGGTAACGATGACAGACACTGCAGAGAATTATGCTCGATTATACATAAGGGAAATTGTCAGATTACATGGAGTTCCTTTGTCCATCATATCAGATACAGTGGCTCAGTTCACTGTCTAATTCTGGAAGTCCTTTCAGAAAGACTTGGGTTCAAAGGTGAACCTTAGTACTGCTTTCCAAGCTCAGACTGATAGGCAGGCAGAGCGTACAATACAGACTTTGGAGGATATGTTGAGGGCTTGCGTAATTGACTTCAACGATAATTGGAATTACCAATTGCCTCAGATTGAGTTTTCCTACAATAACAACTTTCATTCAAATATCTAAATAGCTCCTTATGAGGCCCTTTACGGGAGGAGATGTAGATCATCGATTGGATGGTTTGAGGTAGGTGAAGTAGGATTGATTGGGTTAAACCTGGTTCATGTATGGAGAAAGTAAAGATCATCCAAGAGAGATTGAGAACTGCGTAGAGC
This sequence comes from Solanum ossicruentum, assembly GCA_025774065.1. Taxonomy (NCBI): domain Eukaryota; kingdom Viridiplantae; phylum Streptophyta; class Magnoliopsida; order Solanales; family Solanaceae; genus Solanum; species Solanum ossicruentum. The sequence continues at coordinate 11,020 of JAOTQR010020664.1, forward strand.
AGACAAATATCCTACACTGATGTTAGGAGGAGAGACTTGGTGTTTGAAGTCAATGACTGGGTGTGTGTTTGAAATTATCACCAATGAAGGGTGTGATGAGATTTGGAAAGAAAGGAAAGCTGAGTTCAAGGTACATTGGCCTTTATCAGATCATAAAGAGACATGGGCAATGTGGCTTATGAGTTAGAGCTACCACCAGAGTTAGTGTCCATCCATCCAATCTTCCACATTTCTATTCTTAAGAAGTGTTTGGGAGATTCATCCTTGGTTGTGCCTGTTGAAAGCATTGGAGTGAAAGATAGTTTGAGTTATGAAGAAGTCTCAGTCCAAATCCTTGATCGTCAAGTTTGCAAGTTGAGAACCAAAGAGGTTGCATCTGTAAAGGTGTTGTGGAGAATTCTATTTGTTGAAGAGGCGATATCAGAAACTGAAGAGGATATGAAGAATAGATACCCTCATCTATTCGTTCCTTCTAATGATGAACTTGATGGTAGTAATTCATTTCTACTCTCTGAGTTACTTTCCCATTAATGAGTTGAGGTCTTATCTCTGAGTTGATGTTCTTCTTGAGTCTATGAGTAATTAAGTATGCATGTCTTTAATTGGAGGTAGTCTTTCAATTCTAAATCTGAGTTGAGGTTGATTTATGAAGTATGAGTATTCGAGTATCTGAGCATTTGAGTTCCTTCTTGAAAGGTCTCCTAGTTACTCATCATTAGAGAATGAATGATCCCAAAGGGGAGATATTGTAACACCCCTAATTCTTTCCACCTGATCTGAGTAGATGTACAAAGGAAACTGAGAGAAAAATTGAGGAAAAAGCTACAGAAGGAGGATCCACGAGGGTTATCTATGGCCCATAGAAGAGGCCTCGTAAACCCCATATAACTAGGTGATATATTCTAAGTATGAGGCCCATATAAGAAATTGTATGCGAGCCATAAAGTATATTGCGGTCGTAGAGTGGTTTCGTGGTCGATAATGCAAATACCAACTTTCAATATCTCAAATGATGAGTTATCTGACGGTCCATAGAAGTTTTTGCGGCTCATAGAAGAGGTCTCGTGCCAATTTCAAATAACTCAGATTTTTAGACCCCTCCTTAATGAGAGGCTATCTATGGCTCAAAGAATGTTCTATGTCCCGTAGACGGGTCTTGTGGACCCTTTTGATAGTTTTTAAGAGGGGTATTTTTGTCTATTCCTATACCTTTTATTTAAACTCTTATACGTTTCAGACTTACTTAAATCCCTAAAATAAAACCCTATGAGTATTTTCACCATTCTTTACACTTAAGGCTTTCTTGAGAATACTAGGGGAGGGAGAAGAGTGAGCGTTTCAAATTCTAACACGAAGACCTACTGAAGTTTGATTGTGGTATTGACATTAAGGTATATTTTAAATTTTGTTGACATACTCAAGTAATTTAGGGTCTTAAATTGTAAAGGAATGATTTTTCCCCCCAAAAAAAGATAGCTCCATCGAGTCAAACTTGCTATCGATAAAATAACGATATTGTGAGAAGCTTGGATTTGACTAGAAATGACGAAAGCACCAATCAGCTCTTTCATTACTAGACATAACATTTTGTGAGAAGCTTGCATTGCCTCAACTTCCACAATGCATAAAAGAGTTATATGCATGTGATCCTTTAATCCTGAAAAGCATCCCTGATTTCCTTACCAAATATTCAGAGCTCTATTCAGTATCATTCACACGCCATATCACGAACAGAGGTAAACTGACTGATATCTTGCTTTTCGTCCTCCGTTCCATTAGTGTGGCATCTCAGGTATAGCACTCTCTTTCTCTAGAGATTTTGCTGCTTATCTAATTAATTTTTTATATATTGGAGCTTATACCAGTTTCTTTCTTGTAGTGTGAGAAAAGGTTGCCATTTAGCCTTTGTTTCCCTGGTGATATAAGATGGAACAGATTCACTTATTATTGGAAAGAACAAATAAAAAAGTTCTCCACTCAACATGATCCATGTTAGTATAAAAGCAAATTCAAATGAGTTGTTATATGCTTTCGTGTACCATCGGTTATTGTTCAGAACCAGAAACTTTTACATGCTAAAGCACAACGAGGATGTAGTCACAGTTTGGATACACTAAGGTTACTGCTAAGTTAGTGCAAAGATACAAAGGGCAAGAACATGATGTACGCCATAAAAAATGTCTAATTGTTGCGCGCCAAACATTTTGCTCTCATGGTAGTAAATATGCCATTTGTTCTTGCTACATACCTTTTGTAGCACCACTATGGCATCATACTTCTGCTAATGAGAAAGGAAAGAAGTTGCTAAATGACTATTTCTTCTTTGAGGCATCTATAGAACTAGATATTGGAACGAAATGGGACTTTTTCTGGTGTATGGGAATAAAATTCAATAGATAGATCAATCAACCATCACAGTCCAGCCTGATGTTGAATGTCGTAATTCTGACCTATTTACAGAATGTAATGATGACCTAGGCCAGAAAATGGAGGATGCTTCTGTTAAGAGAAGACGTCTTGATTCGTGCTCTTCCAGCATAATTCCTGATTTACAATGGGAAACACCAAGCTCTTCTGCAGATCAAAACTTTGAATACTGGGAAGAGTCATGCCAAACTATACAGCTCTCTCGAGCTAATTGTTAAGTGAATGAAACAATCTAATGGCAGGATGTGCAAGGTTGGGGTGAAGCTTTTGGTGAAATATTGTGTTTTTATGCGTTCTATTTTTTAGTTACTTCTGTTTGGTTTTATTTTATCATGTTTCTTGGAAAGCATAATACATAAATATGTCCTTTAACTTAGCCTCAACTCATATCTACACCTTTCAATTTTGTGATTTATACAAGTAGACATTTAAACTTGTAAATAGTTGAACAAGTAGACATATATGTCCAACATAGGGTCTTACATGTATTATAACACGTAGAACTCGTGTGTCTATTTGTTCAACTTTATATAAGTTTAAGTATCTTCTTATGCACTCCCGAAATTGGAGGGTATAGATGCAAGCTAAAGCCAAGTTAAAGAATATATTTGTATGCTAGTTTCTGAATATATGCATTTAACGTGTATTCTTTGCTAATCAATACAAATATTTAAAATAGTATAAATAACTGAAAGGATATATATTAATCTAAATTAATAAAATTAAGGAATCTGTCCCCATAGAGGCAGTCTGACAAGCATAAGACCAATATTGAAGAGACATAGAGGCTTGATGCAGTAAAGTTAAAGTTGTCTCCATTATATGTAACAGCGCATTAGCATAAGAGTTTTGCTAGCATTAGAGCACTGTTTTACTGCGTTAGTTTGTTTTAGTTGTTGTTATTTGCTCCTACATTCTAGGAGTTAGAATAGATTATTTTTGTTTATTTTATTTGTATATAAACTCCATGGGAGTCTCATCAAAGGAACATACTTTTCATCTACTTTATTTCTGAATCTTTATATGGTATCAGCGCTGCAAATACTCTAACGAGTAAAAATATTTTTCTGCACATCAATGGCTACTTCCACCCCAGTTGCTAATGCTGATGCTGCCTCCCTTGTGGTTAAACACTCAATTCAATTTAATCCAGTATCTCAACTTCCCATTAAACTATCTGGCAGCCACAACTTCACAGTTTGGACTACCTAGATTGCCATGCTACTTCATGGTCATGACCTATATGATCATCTTGACGGCACCATGTTATCCCCTCTGAAAACAATCATCAGCAACACAATTGAAACTCCCAACTCCGAGTACAAGGATTGGTTTCGACAAGATAAATTAATCCAAAATGCTCTTATGGACTCTATTGATGCCACAATCACATCCATTATCGCTTTTGCACCCAACTCCAAAGCTGCTTGGGATCAACTTCATACTTTCTTTTGTGAACAAATCTCAAACCCGCATCTTCAGCCTTCTTCATCAACTCAGTCGAGTCAACAAAGAAAACAAATCTATTGTTGCTTATCTGTGTGAATTTCGCTCTCTATCTGATGAACTCGCCATAGCTGGTTTCCTAGTTAATAACCAAGAAATTGTGGTGAAAATATTCAGTGGTCTTGGTTCTGAGTTCCGTGAGATTTCAGTAGCAATACGGGCACAAGACTCTCCAATAAGCTACGCTGAACTTTTTGACAAAGTTCTTGATCATGAAATGTATCTCAAATGTGAAGTTCTAAAAAAGACAACTTCTCAGGTGACTACGGCGGTTGTTCAAAGAGCCACATATTTCCAATCAGCTCCACGTGGTAATCTGTTAGGAAATATCCCTTCTACATGGAGGATTTGTCCAATTAATTTGGGCTCTTTAATTATACTACTCTTGAAGCCCAAATGTGTGTTATTTTATCTTTGGCCCATTTCACTTCTTTGGCTAACCAAAAAAAAAACCAACAATTAGAAGCAAAAGAAGATTATTAGACGCAACAGAAAATTAAAAAATAGAAAGAAGCAGCAGAAAAACTTCTTCTTTGTCCACTGTTCTGGCAACTAGTTTTCCTTCAGGATCGAAGGCCAAATGGAGTACGATGATCCTCAAATTTTTGAGTATGTTGTTCGTGACACTCTCATCTTCAACTCCAAGAAACAATTTCTTGTTTTGATGCTCGAAAGGTCATTTTCTTACTGCATTTGTCAGACCTGCGTTTTTGGAACTTTTACTCTATTTTGGTGAAATTGTTGATTATTGTTTTGCCAAGGATGTTCCTTGATGATTGCATTTGCCTCTAGTGTTTACTAGAGAGGAGAACTTGTTGTACCCACTTGGTTCTTGGTGATTAGTGGAAGTTTTTGGACTGTTGTTGAATGGTCCTGTGATTTTCTCCTCAATTTAGAGTTTCCACGTAAATTGTATGTTCTCTACTTTATTTCTGCTATTTTCATTGATTTGATGCTACTGTTTGTTTTTGGAATTCATTGTGCTTTGTCATTTATCTTATTTATTTGGGGAAAAAGATTTTATTGCTCTTCCATTTGTGTTTCGTTGTTGCTTCCCTTACAAAGTGATATCAAAGTTTGATTATTTTTGGTTGGCTTCTCGTGTTATTTATAATGGATGAAAAAGTAATTGTGCAAGGGATGGTTAGTTTGGACTCCACGAATTATTCTATTTGAAAAACTTGCATTGAGTATTATTTGTGTTCTAAAGACTTGCTTGACCTAATTTTGTATAAAGATCATCCAACAGGTGTTGTAGAGAAAGATTAGACTATCTGAAATCGAAAAGTCGTTGACTCCATTCGTCAACATATTTCTTTAAGTGTGTTGAAACATGTTGCTAACGAAACTAATGCATTTGAGATGTAGAAGAAACTTGAATCCATGTATGAGAGAAACAATGCTATAGGCAAAGCTTCTTTGATTAGGAAGCTTAACAAATTGCAATACAAAGATGGTGATAGCATTGCAGTTCACATCAATGAGTTTCAGGGTATGGTAAACCAACTAGACGGAATGAAGATGAAATTGGAGGATGAACTTCAAGCTTTGTTGTTGCTTTCCTCATTACCCGACAGTTGGGATACCTTGGTAGTTTCACTTAGCAACTCTGCTTCGGATGGCAAGATGACTATGGAGATGGTCAAGGCTAGTCTTCTTAATGAAGAGGCTAGGAAGAGAGAATCAGGTTTCCCTAGCCAAGTTGAGGCAAATGTGATTCCGGAGTCCAGCAGGGAGAGAAGCAAGACTAGAAATCCTCATTACAGAGACAAGTCCAAGGGGAGATCCAAATCAAGTAAAAAAAAGAGACTTCATTTGCCATTATTGTCAGAAGCCGGGTCACATTGAGAAATTATGCAGAAAGAAAAAGAGAGATATATCCAGGGAGAGAAAAGAGAAAACTGAGAATTCCGAGCAAAAGCCAGATGAGAAGAAGACTACAACCTTGGTATCTAGTGACGATGATTTGTTTATTATCGGTGATCATTTATTAAATGTAGCATGTGATGACTGCACCTGAGTGATTGATTCTAGTGCATCTTATCATATTACTTCGCATAGGGAGTACTTCTCGTCCTACACTACTGGTGAATTTGGTCATGTGAGGATGGGAAATGGTGGTTCGTCTAAGATCATCGGTAGAGGCACTGTTTGTTTAGAAACTTCCAC
>JAOTQR010020694.1:0-17117 GCA_025774065.1 Solanum ossicruentum
TCAAAGTTTATTTTTGGGTGAACCTCGATAACAATTCTTTGTGTCCAAGTTATTTATTTTTCTGTCCAGTTATAATTCCGCAAGTGCTTAATTCGGTTGGATCGTTATTCAATCTGTCCAACAATTAGAATCATATACAAACTAAAGAGAGTTAATAGAGAGTCCTAAAATAGCCCTGTCTCTGTGACAATTTTGTAAGTTAAAATGTCGGAAACAACCTCTCTACCTTCTCAAAGTAGGTAAGGCTGCATACACATCACCCTCCCTACCACACTTCGTATGTTGTTGCAAGTCGTAGAGTAGTATGTACAAGTTGTAAATTCAGTATAGAGCCAGAGGACTTCTAGAATTAAATATTCAAATTCATCAGAAAATAGAAATATTGAACAGATTTCTTAACCAAATTTAGCTACACTAGGTTCTCAAACGAGGAGATGATAATGCTACCCAACTACTGATCACTAAAGGGAAGAATCCTGCATTTACATGGGGTCCAGGAAAGGGCTACACCACAAGGTCAAAATTCACACATGAAGTATTTTTACAAAAAAAAAAAAAATCACTCTCTCTCTGTCTCTCTATATATGTGCATAAACAGTATAGCTACATATTAGATAAAAATTTACCATATCTAGCTTCTATTATTTGTTAAGCATGTTTCTACACGTGCGTCGGTTATGTCCTTCTTCTCCACATTGTCCACAAGACGTCTTATGTATTTTTGAATTTGATTCTGTTATCCGAGCTCGTTCTTGTCTCTTCTTTTTGGGTCTTCCAGGCACTATATTTCCTTTTGGATACAGTAAAATTTCTTCAGCCACTTCACGTGGTAATGTCCATGTACTCTCGTCTGGCATTGGATTTATGGGGACAGCATATGTCTTCAACATATATTCCTTGGTATAATATTCTGAGCTGTAGTCTTCACCATCCAAACCTTTGCTTGTTAATATGGCCAAAGCGTGTGGGCATAGTAGTTCGTCAAGCTGAAATCTTCTACATGCACAAGTTTTTGCTCTTATACAAACGATGAAAGCTTTTCCCATGTGGGTGACAGTATGCAGGTATTTACTTGAAGGTCGCACCTATTGAGGAAATTAAAATTTTGTAGTTATTTAAAATTAATCAATAGATTATTTGATAAATTAACAAATCTTACCATCATATGTTGGGAAGCATCTAGATTGTCAGCAAGAATGGATTCATATTTAGCAGCAAGCTTTGTATTTGTATACAAAGCCTATTTTGAGTTCTCATAGTTCCATCTGTCAATCAATTTACGCATCTCTTCAAGAAGTCTTGTTACTGGAAGATCTCGTGCGTCTTTTGTTGCCGAGTTAATTCATTCTGCTATGTTAGAAGTCATGGTCATTGTCCTGTTACTTGTTGAATGTGCTCTTGACCATTTATTGTATCCAATTTCATTCAAGTAGTCCTTCACTTCACTCCATAATCAATTCGATTAACCTCAGCCATATAATAGTCAAATTCTTGTACTGTATATGCACGAGCCATTGCATAAAATACCTCCCTTATTTGTTTTTTATTTCTTTTGAAATTGTCCTTGATATTTTTCTATAAATGCCACATACAAGCATAATGTGGTAATTCTGGATAAACAACTGATGCAACTCTAATTATGCTTTGATGTCTGTCGGAGACAAAACACATCTTCTCCTTTCTCCAAATGCTTCTTTAAACATTACGAAGAACCATCCCCATGATGCATTATTTTCCGAATCAACTATGGCGTGTGCCAATTGTGATATATGTCCTAAGCAAAAATTCATAATTAGGTGAAAAAAAGTTATAATGTGTGATAAGAATTGATTTGGATAAATTAAATGATACATACATAAATACATATTGAAGTCCTTGAAATTATATTAGTATACTTACCTCCTGCATCTTGACAACTTGCAGTTACAAATGTCCCGCGATATGACGCTTTTAGAAAGCTGCCATCAACTACTACAACGGGTCTGCAATTCACCCAGCCTTGTATAGATGAATTTAAAGCCGCAAAAGCATAAAGAAAATGTCCATCGGGAGTTTTTTCTAATCTGACAAATGATCCAGGATTTGATACCTTTAGCATATGCAAGTAACTCGGTATCTCAGCATACGAATCTGATGGATCGCCTCTCACCATTTTCAATGCTTTTAATTTTGCTCTATGTGCTTTCCAGTAAGTCCAAATTGCACTTTCATGTCACGAATTATGTCTCTAGCAGTGTATACAACCTTTGGATCATGTAATTTATGCTTTATTTCTCTTCCAACTACAGTTGATGTAGGAATTCGTTGAGACATGAATCGATCCTTTGTTAGGCATGTATGATCCGCAATAAAACCTCTAACTTTGAATTTGTTTTACTTTTGTAATGCTGAGTTTTTAGTTTCCAAGCACAATCATCATTTACACATCGAAGATAATACCTGAAATGTAGTAAGACATGCTATAATTATCAAATATGTCAAAAATTGATAATTGATTATATCTTATATGTTAAACATTGATTTATATCTATATACGAGTAAAGCAAACAGTAATTTTACGTATACTTAATCATTACAATTTGAAAATATATGATTAAATTTGATCACAAAATTTGCGTCAAATCATTTTTCAATTTGTAAGTAAATTCATTTTTTTTTTTTTATAATTTCTATTACCTTGAAGCATTTGACGCGTACACCTTGTATTGGAACTTCTTGCGAATACGTAATTTTCAATGACAACCTTGAGAATTTTCTTTCCCTTGTAAAGCTGACCTTCCCGTGGTTCATCAGTTGTAACACTTTCAATTATTCTGCATTGGCTGAAATATGCAGTCTCCCGAGCATCCATACCGATATTATCAATTAAATTCAACTCGTCTGAAACGTTGGCTCCATGAGCAGTCAACTGGGTACTGCTACACTCAGTTTGTTCCCCATCAATTGGAAGTGTATGTGTAATGATCCGATCGAAGTGGCAAACGTTAAAAAGAAAAAAAAAATTATATGCACGACATCTTGCTCAATTATGCATAGGGTCACTAGTCCACTTGAAAAAGAAAGATAAAAGGATATATGCACCACATTGATACACCATTCTCTTTCCCTTTATATTCTTTGGTTTTGGTACTAAGCATTAAGAAGAAAGAAAAAATTTGGAGTAGCATAGACAGAGGAGAATTTCGTGACCAGCATCTATATAAATACAATTTGTGCAGTTTTAGTAGTGAGGTAGGTTTGTCTATCCTTATTTGATATTGTGATTGAGTTATTCAATATTCGTATATTATGATTTATGAAATGAGCTAAAAAAATTTCTTATAATATCTGCGTGGAAAACTTTAATTATATATGCAGTTATTTTTGAAATTATGAAAATCCTATACAAATGATTAAATTGTTAATTAGTATTAATTATGAAAGAACTATTTTGTAGTCTGTTAATAAATATGAGGAATCCTAAAATAAAACAACTGATTACAACTAATTTGAAAATCAAATCAAAATTGTCAGAACTTATTGATTGATAACATATGGTTGTACAAAATCAAAAAATAAGACATACCCATTTGAGCAGCAGACCAAAGCTTTTAAAGAAAAAGAGTATGACCGAGGAATCTAGTGAAACGTTTTTAATGTCAAGATTTAGGAAGACAACTAATTACAAAGACAAAGCAGGGGAAGGATCAATTTTAAACAATAGCAAGATTAAGCTTACCTTAATAAGAAGCAACAATTCAAATTTACGTTAGTATAAAACGGAATTTTCAAGAAGAGGAGAGAGTCCTAGAAATGATTTTTTTTTTAAAAGAAGATTACTTTACAAGAAGCCTTGCATTTAACAAGACTTAATAGAGAGGTGGAAGCACAACTCTCAAAATAAGAGTACACGTACTAATTGATAACACAATCATACTTGTAATATGATAATTGGCTTAGCCACAGGTGGAGATTATTTTTTTATTATTCATATTATGAAATTGTGTTGTTTTCTATGCACAAATAGATATTGTATTCATCAGATTTAGCTTATAATATATTATATCTTTATATAAATCTGAAAAAGGTTGTAGGAGCTCCTGGTATCATTAGAGCACCCATACTCACTGGACCTCACGTTCTTAATTTTCTTTTAACTAAAGTAACAATTTTTAACTTGTCAATTAAGAAAATGTTCTACGAGAGTTGGCGCTGTATTAGAGCAGTTTGCTTTTAGTATTTTCTAATATAATATAGAATAGTAAATATAAATATAATATTAACTTGAATCCATTAAGCTACCTGCTTGAATTTCCTTTTATAATCTTTTCCTTTTAATTCATTTTAGCCCAAATCTCTTCATTTTCGTGTCAAATTAGTCCTACAAGTTAATCCCACTATCAAGTACAACTCACAAAAATCATGCTCGGAAAGGATGAATAGAAGTATTAATTATAAGACAAATGATGACCGAAAATATGTACTTTTGGCATAACCTTGGGCAGAAAATTAAGAATCGTGACTAAATTGGGTAATGATAATTTTAAAATGTGATGGAGAACTTTAAAGAGAGAAATATCTCAATATGTATAAAAGAAGATGGAATATATACTTGCTATCTTGGAGAACTTTGATAATTATTGTACTTATTGAGAGACATATTGATTCTATAATCATGTCTTGATTGCATGCGTCCTCATACTACATGTCATGATATTTTGGGAAGTTGTGAATGGTGACTCGTATCATGAGTCCTTGAACATGCTCACTTAGGTGGCAAGGTAGTTGATACATTGTGACTCATATTATGAGTCATTGACCATGCTCACTTAGGTGGCAAGGTAGTTGATACATTGTGATTCGTATCATGTTGTCAAAGGTGGCAAAGTTTATCATGGGCGCTTGACCACGAGTTAGGTGGCAAGATAGTTGATATATTGAGTTTATACATGGCAGGTTGTGTGACAGTCTTGATTCCACCTTGCATTGTATTGCATACCATATCATTACATTACTTATGGTCATTTTGGATTGGCTTAATTGAAATTATATGTTTACTTTATTCCTTTGTTCTATATAAATTGGCGGTACCACTGCCGGACTGATTTTTCTGTGGAATTATTCCTAAATTATTTCATAATTTATTCAATTTCTGATTCCTAGTCGGTTATACTTGCTAGGTACATATTATGTGTACTCATCCCTATTTATTTGTCCCCTGCAGATTCTCATCATAATTACCCATGTACTAGTTGATTTGCTAGCACAGTCGATTCACACTAGATCTAATGGTGAGACTCAAGCATTTAGAGTTCTATTAGATTCTGTCATAGTTATTAAGTCTTTATCTCTGTTCAAAAACTGTAATATACTTATTCATCAGTACTTATGTATTTAGATGCTCTCTACACGCGTGACACCATGTTCTGGAATATGGATTTATCTATGCAGTTTTTCTATTTTAAATGTATTTTATCTTCAAGTTTGGAAATTTATTGGTTCCACAGTCATGATCTTATTTCGATTGACAAGTTTGGTATCTAAGCTCTAGATTCACCGGTCTCACGAGTTAAAGAGCAGGTGTCTAGTAGAGTCTCCCGGATTAGTATGTAGATGTCTATATCTATCTTCGAGAGGCTACATGATGCTTATTAGGAAAAGTCCTCTATCATTGTTTCCTTTCGTACAATTTGTTCATATTCAAGTCTTGTATGCCTCTAATCCATTCTCTCTACGTAGATGCCGAGGACTAGAGTTAGCGATACCGAGGATGAGTCTTTACCTACTATTTAAGCCCTAGCCAAAGAGCAAGGTAGAGGTCGAAGCAGAGATTGTGGCAGAACTAGAGGTCAAGGCCGGGCTAGGGGAGCAGCACCAGCACGAGGTCAGACCAAAGGGACTTCACCTGAACCAATTGTTGACCCAATTTATGAGCAACAGGCTAAGGATCCTGTTGAGCCGCCTGCAACCTTAAAAGGTACACCAGTATTACAAGAGTTATTAACTCGATTGTTGGCAAGGTTAAAGGGTACCCCTACCACTAGTAACCTTCCAAGTACCGTAGTTCATACTATACCTGTTAGTCCTTCACAGTTATCTCAGGGACTGAGTATGGAATTCTGAAACCCGAGTCCATTTTCCATGCCTTCTATTGCACCTCCAAGGTTTTCAGCCCCGCCAGTGCTGCTATGTCCTTATCTGAGTAGAAAGGTTTTGAAAGGTTTGTGAGATTGGGTCCTCCTAAATTTAATGGTATAGCTGGGGATGGGGCATATGACTTTTTGACAGAGTGTCAGGATAAACTATTCAATTTGGGTATTCTGGAGGCCCATGGGGTAGCTTATCCATCTTATCATTTCATAGGCATGGTCAAAGAGTGGTGGAGGTCAGTCATGGCCTGGAGGCCTGTCGATGCTCCAACAATGAGTTGGGAGTAGTTTACTAAAATCTTTCTTGAGAGATTTGTACCTTATAGTCTTCGGGATAGGAGTCGTGATGAGTTTGATAGACTGGAGCAGGGTTTTATGATTATGTCACAATATGAAGCATGATTCCATGAGCTGTCCCACTATTCCATGTCTAGTATTCCCACAGAGTTTGAGTGAATTTGTCGATTTGTAAAGGGGCTCGAAAGATATCTCTAGGAGGCTACTTCATCTCTTGTGTTATCTGGTGGTTCCTTTCAAAGAATTGTCGATCATGCCAGGATGATAGAAGGAATCAGGCACGCATAATAGGGTGATAGTAAGAGGTCCCACCGCCAGGGTCAGTTTGGAAGTCATACACCAGAGATAGGAATCCTCAAAGGCAGGGCGTTCATGGTTAGTAGGGGAGACCAATTCATGCAGCTATTTTTGGTGCAGATAATACTAGAAGGCACAAAAGTTGTTAAATATGTGATGAGTTTGGTCATAAGGCCCAGGATTGCCCCAAGTATGCTCCTGCTACTTTTCCAACGGGGGCACAAACCATTCTCTCTACATCAGCTCCAGTAACTAAAGGTGCTTCATAGAGTGCGAGGGGTGGTACTAGAGATGCCAGGGGTGGAGCTCGAGGTGGCACTCGTGGTAGAGCACAGGCCAACAGTGAACGTCAAGTATGATATGCAATTCCAAGTCGAACCAAGGCACAAACATCTGATGTTGTGATCACAGGTATTGTTCAAGTTTTTCATCATTCAACTTTAGTATTATTTGACCCTAGATCTACCTATTCATATGTATCAACTTATTTTGCTACTGATATTGATGGTTTATGTGAGCCTCTCAATGTGCCTATTTGTATATTGACTCCAATAGGTAAATCCTTAGTGGTGGATCAGGTATATCGAGATTGTATAGTGCTAATCTCAGGTAGGGAGATCCAGGATAAATTGATGGTCCTAGACATGATAGACTTTGATGTTATTTTGGGAATGGATTGGTTATCTTCTTATCATGCAATCCTTGATTGTTATGCTAAGACTATGACCTTAGTATGCCCTGGTTTACCTAAGTTAGTATGATCAGGTGCTCCTAACTCATATCCTAAGGGGGTGATTTCTTATATTCATGCTCGGCGCATGATGAAATATAGGTGTTTGTCTTATTTGGCTCACGTACGAGATATTTTTAAGAAGTCCGCTTCTTTAGATACCACAAGGGTAGTAAGATAGTCTATAGATGTATTTCCTACCGACTTACCTGGTTTCCCCCTAGAACGCGATATCGACTTTGCTATTGATGTAGAACCAGGCACTAAGCCTATATCCATTTTCCCTTATTGGATGGCTCTTGCAGAGTTAAAGGATTAATTAGAAGATCTATTAAAGAAAGGGTTCATTTGACCTGGTGTGCTACCTTGGGGTGCACCAGTGTTGTTTATGAAAAAAAGGATGGTACTTTGAGAATGTGTATTGACTATCGTCAATTGAACAAGGCGACCATCAAGAATAAGTATCCCTTGCCATGTATTGATGATTTATTTGACCAGTTACAGGGTTTTTCAGCATTCTTTAAGATTTATTTAAGGTTGAGGTATCATCAATTGAGGGTTCCTGAGCAAGACATCCTAAAGACTGCTATTAAGACTCGGTATAGGCACTATGAGTTTGTAGTTATGTCATTTGAGTTGACTAACACCCCCACTGCTTTTATGGAATTGATGAACCGAGTGTTTAAACCCTATTTAGATTCATTTGTGATTGTGTTCATCGATGACATCCTAGTATACTCTAAGAGTAAGGCATACCATGATCGTCATGTGTGAACCATGCTCCAAAGGTTGCGTGTAGAGAAACTTTATGCTAAGTTCTCTCAGTGCGAGTTTTGACTTGAGTCTGTAGCTTTCTTAGTACATGTGGTGACTAAGGATGGCATTTATGGTTGACCTAACCAAGATTGCAGCAATTCGTGATTGGGTGAGACCTATCTCAATAACTAAAATTTGTAGTTTTCTTGGACTAGCAGGCTATTACCGTCGATTTGTTCAAGGGTTCTCCTCTATCGCAGCCCCTATGACTGGGCTTACTTAGAAGGATGTAACATTGGACTGATGAGTGCAAGGCAAGCTTCCAAAAGCTTAAAGAAATATTGACATCAACTCCTATCCTAGCCTTACCTGAAGAAGGCGTGTTTTTTGTGGTCTATTGTGACGCTTCTGGTCTAGGCTTAGGCGGAGTGCTGATGCAAAAGGGGAGGGTTATAGCCTATGCATCACGATAGCTAAAGGTTTACGAGAGAAACTATCCTACTTATGATCTTGAGTTGGCTACAGTAGTATTCATGTTGAAGGTGTGTGGCGGCACTTATGGAATAGATTATGAGATTTACACTGATCATCATAGCCTTAACTATATTTTCTCCTAGCCTAATCTGAACATGAGATAATGTAGGTGGTTGGAGTTGCTAAAAGACTATGATATCTCCATTCTTTATCACCCTGGCAAGGCTAACGTAGCGGTTTATGCCTTGAGCTGGAAGGCTTCTAGCATGGGTAGTTTGGCTTTTGTTAGGGCTGAAGAGAAGCCTTTAGCTTTGGAAGTTTAGTCTTTGGCTAGACGGTTGGTTAGACTTGATACCTCTCTACCTCATAGTGTGTTGGCCTTCTTTGAGGCTAGGTATACATTGATGGATCGGATTTGTGCTCATCAGTTTGTTGATGATAAATTATATGTAATTTGGGCTAAGGTGATAAGAGGTGAAGCTAAGTCAGCTTCTTTTGATTTCGAAGGAGTGTTAAGGATTAATGGGCACATTTGCATGCCTAAGGTAGGTGATTGGGTTCGTTTCATCCAGGAAGAAGCTCATTGTGCTAAGTATTCTATTCATCCGGGAGTAGAAAAAATGTTTCATGACCTCAAGCAACATTATTGGTGGTGTGGCATGAAAAGGACATTGTAGAGTTTGTGGCTAAGTGTTTGAACTGCCAGCAAGTTAAGGCTGAGCATCAAAAACTAGAAGGTCCGATGTAGAGGATGCCTATACCTGAGTGGAAGTTGGAGCATATTACTATGGATTTTGTGACTAGATTACCCATGACATTAGGTAAGTTTGACTCAGTTTGGGTGATTGTAGATAAGTTGACCAAATCAGCTCACTTCATTCCAGTGCCGACCAGCCACAGTGCGGAACAACTAGCTAAGATTTATATACGTGAGATTGTTAGATTGCACGGGGTGCCTATCTCTATTATGTCAGATCGAGATTCGGTGTTCACCTCTCACTTTTGGAAAACATTGCAGCATGCTTTAGGTACACGATTGGACATAAGCTCAACATTTCATCCTTAGACTGATGGCCAGTATGAGCAAACTATTCAGGTATTGGAGGACATGCTTAGGGCCTGTGTGATTGATTTTGGTGCTCAGTCGGATCAACACTTTCCCTTAGCGAAGTTTGCATATTATAACAGTTATCACTCTAGTATTCATGTGGCACCATTTGAGGCATTGTATGGGCGTAGATGCCAATCACCCATCGGATGGTTTGACTTAGTCATCATTGATATATAAGGTACTAATCAACTCAGAGATGCTATGGAACAGGTACGGCTGATTCAGAATTGAATTTTAGTAGCCCAAAGTCGATAAAAGAGTTATGCTGACAGATGAGATCGTCCTTGGAATTTATGGTAGGCGATCATGTGTGGTTGACGGTTTCACCCATGAAAGGTGTGATGAGGTTCGGAAGAAAAGGTAAGCCTAGCCCGAGGTTTATTGGTCCATTTGTGATTCTAAGAAGAGTAGGTGAGGTGGTTTATGAGTTGGCTTTGCCACCTAGATTGTCAGTTGTCCATCCAGTATTCCATGACTCCATGCTTCGAAAATACATACCAGACGAGTCTCATGTGATTTCTTATGATACTGTAGAGTTCCGTACACATTTAACGTATGATGAGGAGCCAAGGATATCACTTCAGTTAAGGTTCAGTGGCGACATCGGCCTATAGAGGAGGTAACTTGGGAGGCAGAGTTCGACAAGCTTGCCAAATATCCTCATCTTTTTGAAACTTCACGTACATTCTTTTACCTTATGTTCCAGGATGAACATGATTTTTAGTGGTGGATAATGTAATGATCCGATCGGAAGAGGAAAACTTAAAAAAAAATTTATATGCACCATTTTGTGTCAATTATGAATAGGGTCACTTGTCCACTTGAAAAAGAAAGATAAAAAGATATATGCACCATAGTTTGTCTTGTCTCCCAATTATTATACACCATTATCTTTCCCTTTATATTCTTTGGTTTTGGTACTAAGCATTAAGAAGAAATTTAGAGTAGCATAGATAGAGGAGAATTTCATGACCAACAACTATATAAATACAATTTGTGCAGTTCCGGTAGTGAGGTAGGTTTGTCTATCCTTCTTTGAGATTGAGATTGAATCATTCAATATTCGTATGTTATGATTTATAAAATAAGCTAAAAGTTTTTCTTATAATATCCTCGTGGAAAACTTTAATTATATATGCAACTACTTTTGAAAGTATGAAAATCCTATACAAATGGTTAAATTGTTAATTAGTGTTAGTTATGAAAGAACTATTTTGCAGCCTGCTAATAAATATGAGGGATCCTAAAATAAAACAACTGATTACAAATAATTTAAAAATCAAATAAAAATTTTCAGAACTTATTAATTGATAACATATAGTTATACAAAATTAGAAAATAAGACATACCCATCTGAGCAGCAGACCAAAGCTTTTAAAGAAAAAGAATATGAGCGAGGAATCGAATGAAACGTTTTTAATGTCAAGATTTAGGAAGACAACTAATTACAAAGACAAAGCAGGGGAAGGATCAAATTTAAACGACAGCAAGATTAAGCTTACCTTAATAAGAAGCAATAACTCAAATCCACATGAGTATAAAACGGAATTTTCAAGAAGAGGAGAGAGACCTAGTAATGATTTTTTTTTTTAAAAAGAAGGTTACTTTACAGGAAGCCTTGCATTTAACAAGACTTGATAGAGAGGTGGAAGCACAACTCTCAAAATAAGAGTACACATACTAATAAATAACACAATCATACTTGTATTCTGATAATTGGCTTAGACATAGGTGGAGGTTATTTTCTTATTTATTCATATTATGAAATTGTGTTGCTTTCCGTGCACAAATAGATGTTGTATTCATCAAATTTAGCTTATAATATATTATATCTTTATATAAATCTGAAAAAAGACTATAGGAGTTCCCTGTATCATCAAAGCATCCATACTCACTGGACCCCATGTTCTTAATTTTTTTTTAACTAAAGTAATAATTTTTAACTTGTCAATTAAGAAAATGTTCTACGAAAGTTGGCGTTGTATTAGAGAAGTTTGTTTTTAGTACTTTCTAATAGAATATAGAATAATAAATATGAATATAATATTAACTTGAGTCCATTAATCTGCCTGCATGAATTTTCTTTTATAATATGTTCCTTTTAATTCATTTTAGCTCCAAATCTCTTCATTTCGTGTCAAACTAGTCCTACAAGTTAATCGCACTATCTAGTACAACTCATAAGAATCATGCTCGGAAAGGATGAATAGAAGTATTAATTGTTAGACAAATGATGACCGAAAATATGTTTTTTTGGCATAACCTTGGGCAGAAAATTGAGAATCGTGACTAAATTGGCTAATGATAATTTAAAACGTGATAGAGAACTTTAAATAGAGACAATATTCCAATATGTATAAAAGAGGATGGAATATATACTTGCTAACTTGGAGAACTTTGATAATTATTGTACTTATTGAGAGACATATTGATTCTACAATCATGTTTTGATTGTTTGCATCCTCATACTACATGTCATGATATTTTGGGAAGTTGTGAATGGTGATTCGTGTCATGAGTCCTTGACCATGCTCACTTAGGTGGCAAGGTAGTTGATACATTATGACTTGTATCACGAGTCATTGACCGCACTCACTTAGGTGGCAAGATAGTTGATACATTGTGATTCGTATCATGAGTCCTTAACCTTGCTCACTTAGGTGGCAAGGTAGTTGATACATTGTGATTTGAATCATGAGTCCTTGACCAAGCTCACTTAGGTGGCAAGATAGATAATACGGGGAGATTATTATCATGAGTCCTTCACCACTAGTTAGACAGCAAGGTAGTTGATATATTGAGATTATATATGGTAAGTTGTGTGACAGTCTTGATTCCACCTTGCATTGCATTGCATACCATATCATTACATTACTTGTGGTAATTTTCACGCCTCGGAGGGTCCTTAAACGTAACCGGCAATTCAGAGGCTATTGCTAGTCCCCAAGCGAACCATTTGTTCTTATCACATTCATTCATTCATACATTGTACTAATCAGCGGAAGACATAAGAAAGTAAATGAGCACATTTCACATAGTCTCAAAATAATTTTATAAATGGAAAGGCTAGTAGAAAGAAACTAGCTCAAGAAGTATTAACATCAATATCTGACTCTAGTCTAAGAAGCCTTTATCACTATCAAGTGGTGCCAATGACAAACCCATGACTATCTCAATCAAAATAAAACTAATCAAATCTAACTCTACAGCAAGATGAAATAAATATAATGAATCCTTCAAAATAGGGGAGGCTCACCAATCAGCTGAACGTCTCAAATCCCCAACGATATGCCTACTGACAATCTTCAAATCTTCTATCTACTTCATGCAATGATGCAATCCAAAAGGGGACATCAGTACGTGGAATGTACTGGTATTTAAAATAGCTGAATGAAATCAAAACAGGTAAAACATTATATAAACAACAATCAACTCAATATAGAAACCAATCAATATGTCAAATGTCTATCTAAAGCAAGAACAAAGAGTAGACAAGTGACCCATCAACCAATCAACTCATCAATCAAATCAGACTAGTCTCAGAAGGACTCATCTTAATTCATATCAACTCATCCCATCACATCTCATCTCATCTCATCTCGACTTAGATTACTCAATTTGGGAACTTTCTAGGAGTTTCTCTTAACTGACAACAACCACTTATGAGCCAGGGGTTATACTACAATCACACTAATATTGCCATAGTCATTTTGTACTTGCGAGGTAAGGAACGAATATGATCCACCAGGAATTTGAACTCTACCATTGTCTGTTGTTTCAGGGATAAAAACATGAGAGGGGACTATGAGATGCAATGGTTCAATCCTCTCGTATACTGGGCCGACATAGGTAATGAGTGCAAGCAGGACTCACTCTTACTCATTTCGGTGCTCGATACTCCTTCCAAGACTCAATGCTCATAAGAAACCTCATTACCACCTCAAGTTACCTCATAGAGGCACTCATCTTCTCAATTGGTTTCATCGAGACATTCATCATCTCGTCAACTCAAACTCAAGGGGTCCTCTATTATTTCAGGGACTTTAACTCATCTCAATGAACTCAATTCTCATTTAAGAACTCAAGGATTCAGGTCATCAATTAGAAGAAGTTGTTTAGACAGAACTCAATAATGAAGAATCATAGGATCATCAAGCTCAAATAACTCAACCTCATGTTCACACCAAGATCTCCATCAACATACTCAAGTCAAGGCTCTAGACTTTGTCTCTAGGTTCATTCATGCATGCTTTCAAAAGTTAACATATAGGGTTTATATAATATCTTATGAAAAATAATCAATTCAAGAAAACAAGTTTACGATGATCACAACATATGAAAAATACATGTAATAAATATGATTTCTCAAGAAAATAATCAAGAATCATGCATATAGACTCAAGAACCTTCAATTCTCCTCTAAGACCATCTATGGGGCACATGAGAGAATAGTCTCATGCTTTAGTTTAGCCTTACATACCTGAAAAGTTGATATTACCATCGAAATTTGATGAATACGAGCTTTCTTGGAGAAAATCCTCCATCTTTGTAGTTCTTTTAAAGTGAAAGAACTTGGAAAGATATTGTTTGAAGAGCTTCTCCTTGATTCTTAAATTCTTGATTTAGAATCTTTAGAGTTCTTGATGAAAAACCCTAATTCTTGAAGAAGAAGAAGAATCAATAAATCCTTTCTTAGGATTCTTGAATTCATTTTCTTGAAACTCTAGGTTATGATTTAAGACTCCATTAGAGATTCATGAATAGATGCAAAAATTTGGGTAGGGTAGATTGAAATTTATGAAGAATAGCTTACCTTGAGGATGAATCTTGAAAGCTAATCCTAACTTGATGATTCTTGAGCATTTATGTTTAGGAGTGAAGTAGAGGGTTTTTGATTATGAAAATTGAAATTTTATACCTTTTGGGACCTTAAATAGACCCACAAAGGTTTTAGGATAAAAATACCCTCAACATAAAAATAAAAAATGCCATTATCTCATCCAGAAAGGGTACGCATTAGGTCTGCGACATGGAGCTGTCGTGGATCTTCGGACAACTTTGTTGGTCCTCAGTAAAATGATCATAAGTTTCTACTCCGAAATCTGATTAAGGCAAACTTGAATGTGTTAGAAAGCTAATTCAGATATCTTCGATGTGATATATTATGGGTTGTCTAAATCATTATACTTTAGGGGATATGGTCATTTGAACTTGACCCTTCTATTAACTCATATAAAAACTTGGTTGGTAGAAATTCTTCGGACTTGGCTTGATGTAAAGATCTCTTATATCCGTTTATTGAACTTATGAGGGGTTGAGAATTGACTGTAATGCCCCTCAAATTAAAACAAAAATATTTAAAAAAAACACAATACATGTCTGCATCCTAGGTGCATCATGCCTTGGGCACGCACAATCGCTGTTTTCATCTTTGATTGAAAAATTATTTTCGATCTGATGGCTGTAAAATTTGAATGAGATCATTCTCCTACTCAATTTTCCATGTTGAATGCATATCCAGTCTCAAATTAGTAAATGGAGCATGGAAAAATGTGTTACGCACACATTTATATTCTAGGGGTTTTTTATAAATTTTATTGGGCGTTACACCATCTCCCACTTAGGATCATTAATCCTCGAATGATGAGTAAAGGTAGATATCAAGACATGAATAGACTCCAAACTCATCCCATCATGTATATCTATCAATTAATCTTTCAACTTCTCATCAACATCAATAAACTCTACCAAAACTCAGGAATAGACACATCAACTTAGTTAAGGGTAAGAATGTTACCTTTAACATTCTCCTCATTAGGCACGAATAACAATAAAGACTTTTCTCATCAATCACTCAACAAATCAAACTATCGACCCATTCGAATGATCATGAATCACTCAGAATAGACAAATCAGTTCAAATCAAGAGTAAAGATATTCTCTTAGACATTTTTAGCATCAAGCATAAATGCAACATCGAAACTCAATCAATTGGAATTGTTTAAACACTTCAATAATCAATCCTTCAAACTCAGGAAGGAAACTATCAGCTCTAATTGAGAATGGGACCATTGATACATAAGACTCTATCTACAACACTGAAGCTTAGCACATCATCTTAATTGTGCTCCTTTTTATAACACTCTACTTTATCAACTTAAGTTTAGAGCTCATATTTGGCTCTCTACCTATCGACATCCTCTTATTCCAATCAAGCCTACTTGTGAGCTGCAAGGTGCTATATATATACGATCATATTTATATAAAGATAATCCTCAATACTTAGCTATATATTTTCACAAGGGATTTTCATTAAAAGATCACTAGTCCTCTTCACTGCTTTACTATCATGAAGTCTTCGATAGTTTGTCATCAATACTCGCATAACAATGATCAAACATTCAAGCATACCACTCTAACCACTTCAATTCTGTCTTAGAATTTTCAAGCCTACTTAGCACTTCTACCTCCACTATTTAATGAGCTCCACCTCAAATACACACCAACATACTCTTACCTATCTGTCGTATGTAATAAAGTCTCATCTCTTTCCTCCTCCCTATCTCTAGCCCTAGATGACACAAGTACAACACCATTGTCACAATATGGATACATTTACTCCTCCTCATCTATCCTCATTCTTCGTTTACAATCATTGACATTTCTATCAAGATATGGGAAGATAAGACCACTCAAAAAACTTGGAATGAATGATCATTAGCACGACTCAATCGAGAAATCTCATTTGAGGACATTCACAATGAAGAACAATCTCCCATCAATCAAGATCATTCTGAGTTCACAGAAATATACGTTGTGTAAAACTCAGGTCACATCTCATTCAGCATAGGACTGAAAACTCTTAGATCCATAGGGTCAGATCAAAATTAATGAATAAATTCATTGCTTTTCATTCTCACAATTCAACATGAATAACAATGAACAAGTGGTATATGGGGCTAGGCCATGGGCATGGCAGTCTTACACTAGATGAGAAAAAAGCATCACCTCAATGGAAGAATAAGGAATGTATGATATGATAAGAAAAATGATGTCTTATCTAGATCAGCCCATCTCTATCAAACTTAAGATCTACTTCAGCTTCTCACTTCACTATCTCCCCTTTAGCTCAAGGGTCATCTCTCAAGTTTGCAAATCAATCCGCCTTTCTAAGCTATGCATATATCTCAACATGGTAAGGGAAAAATTATCCACAAGAATATCTTAAACTCTTCTGTTATACTATAGTCGCATATATATATATATATATATATATATATATATATATATATATATATATATATATATATATATATATTTAAAC
>JAOTQR010020704.1:0-17117 GCA_025774065.1 Solanum ossicruentum
TGCAATGTAAACATGAAATTGTAATGCCAACATTCATGAAATTCAGAAGTTTCCATGCATAGAATTGTAATGTCATCGTTTAAACATGCTTAAACATAAAGAAAGGATAAAAATCAATGTGAAGTAAAATCAATGCATCATATAAAAGATATGTGAAGGAACAAAGATATCAAATCTCACACTTCGTGGAAAAGGACCGTAATCGATATATAAGACCATGTGAGCTACTACATGAAATCTAACATAAACCCCTATGCTGGCACGGGGAGACCACTTGCTGGGTGGAACTCTGTCAGTTAGGCATGCATCTTTTTTTAATCACTTATGGCTTACGTGGATCCATTAGCCTAGCCTACAACGGCTCCTATGGTGCCATATAGTTAATGGGACATAAGGTCCTTACTAGGGTTCCCTTATCGAACCCCATCTGCATGCCTAATTCTGTGCTAAGTCAATCCCACGAAATACCTTAATCATAAATATAGTCATATAATATAACTTAGAATTATAAGTAGCAAGTTTATAGGAGTAGCTCGAAACTCAAAAACCATCCAAGTGAGATTGACCTTTCACGTTGAGGGTCCATCTTAACATCTTTTAGGGAAAGTTCAAAATGATTGTATCATTGACTAGAATAATAACTTTAAATCTTTCTTTATGCCCCTATCATCAACATCATGCAATTTTATCATGAGTTTAGTTGGCTAATGAAATGACTTGAAATCACATGGTTCAATGAAATAATGCATGGACATGATAGAATATGCAAGTTTAAAATAAGTATTAAACAACCCATATTTCATTGATAAAACCCTAAGTAGGAAAATCGTAGCTATCAACTTAAAATCATAAGATCTCATTGTATATAATCACATATCATCTTTAGGATCATTATAAAAGTAAATACATCTAAAAATGTTATTAAAGCCATCCTCATGGAATTCAATATTTTTCAAGAACTTAAAGAAAATGTAAAAAGGATTTAATGGGGATTTTTGTGTGTGGAAGGTACCTACAAATCAAACTCACATACCTTAGAGTGACCTCAAGGAAAGGCTTAAAATAAGTTTGGAGAAGAATCTCCTTGAATGATGGAAACCCTAGCCTTGCCTTGAGTGCTTCCTTGCCTTAGAGAGGATTTGAGTGTAGAGTGAATGAGAGGGTTTGGAAGGATTTTGGGTGTGATATGGCAGCTAATGAACCCTAAAATGATGTAGATTCAAGTCTAGGGTAAAAGAGTGGACAAAATTTCTCTTCATTGAAATTTTTGGAGCACGATCCACAACCCTATTGATAAGCCGTAAACCAAACCATGAGTCGTGCTTTGGTTTCGTGCTATTCTCCTTTTTCAATCTTCAGAAGTCCCACCTACAAGACCTATCTATGGCTCGTAGATCAATCTATGGGTTACAAAACCCTTCATGGTTTCCTCTCATACTTAGTAAATTTTCCATTCTTCAAGACCCTAACCATGAGACCAGAATATGGTCTATAAATAGAATGACGACTCATCCTATTGTTCATGATTTCAATTTCAGAAACCTGTTTTCTCAATAACTCAAGGAATCAATCCACGACACCTTCCTATAGTCTGTAGTTCCTTTTACGGACCATAAATAGCCTTTGTAAATCCCTTTGATACTTAGCTCAATTTAAATCATGTAACCCTCCAACCTATGAGCATGGTTTATGACTCATGGATCGAACCACAGACCGTAAATTGAACTCGTACATTTCCTCTGCAACTTTTTCAGTTTCACTTTTTCTACATTTCTAGCCTTCTAACTTGTGGGTCCTCACATTATCTCTCACTTGGGAATATTCGTCCTCGAATGTACTGAATTTAGGCTCTAAAGATTTAAATAGGTAGCTAACAACCCAACATGAATGCAAATATACAATTTAAACATCTTTTCATGAAATTTTCAAAACTCATGTGTCTCATGTCAACTTAAAACAGTCCTCAAAACATGCAAACATACATATATGACATAAAAACTGAAATACATGAATTTCAGGTCTTAAGGCAAAAGAACTCAGTGCCTTGGGCTCGAGTAGAGTGGAAAAGATAGGGATAACTCTTCATCATATCTTCTTCTGCTTTCAATGTTTCACCTTCAACTTGTTGAATGCACCAAAGTACTTTAACAAATGCAACTTTTTTGTTCCTAAGCCTCTTTACTTATCAGTCTAAAATCTCAATCGAAACCTCTTCATAAGCCAAATTCTTCTCAATGCTCACATCTCCCAATGGAATTGTGGAGTTTGGAACTCCCATGATTTTTCTCAACATAGATACATGGAACACCGAGTGAATCATGTTCATCTCCATTAGCAATTTTAACTTATAATCCACCTTGCCAACTCTTCTCGCAATCTTTGTAAGGCCCAGCATACCTAGTTCTTAGTTTCACTTTCTTGCCAAACCAAACCATACCCTTCATGTGAGATACCTTCAAGTAGACCTAATCACCGATATTGAACTCAAGGTCTCTTCTTTCTAACATTGGAGTATGACTTTTGCCGATATTGAGCCGTTATCAATTTCTCTCTTATAGGTCTCACCTTTTCCATGGCAACCATAACTAAGTTCGAACCTGATAAAGCCATTTCATCTACTTTGAACAATCCAATCATTGATCTACATTGCCTATCATATAGAGCCTCAAATGGTGCCATCTCATTACTTGAGTGGTAGCTATTGTCGTAAGAAAACTCAATAAGAGGTAGCTGATCATCCCAACTCCCTTTGAGTTCCAATACACAATCCCTCAATATATTCTTCAATGTTTGAATTGTTCTTTTGGCTTTCTCATGGGATTGAGAATGGAAGGAGGCACTCAACTTCACCTTAGTACCAAGGCCCCTTTGAAATGACTAATTGTTCTTTTGGCTTGCTCATGGGATTGAGAATGGAAGGTGGTACTCAATTTCAACTTATACTAAGGCCCCTTTGAAATGTCTTCCAAAAGTGAGTAGTAAATTGAGCCTCATGATCTGATATGATAGACAATGGAATCCCACACATCCTCATCAACTCCCAGATATACAATTTAGCACAGTCCTCGGTATTAAAAGTTTTCTTGACCTGCAGGAAATGAGTCGACTTCGTAATTCTCTTAACTATCACCCATATAGAGTCAAGATGATTCTTGTTCTCAGGCAATCCAACTACTAAGTTCATATTAATATCTTCCCACTTCCAAGTAGGGATTTCAATGTCTTGAGCCAGGGAACCAGGCCTTTGATGTTCAACCTTGATTTGTTGGAAATTAGAGCATTCAGACACAAACTAGGCAATATTCTTCTTTACTCCGTTCCACCAATAAATTTCCCTAAGTCTCTATACATGTTAGTGGAAATAGGATTAATGGAATAGGAAGAATTATGAGCTTCTTACAATATCAAACTCCTCAATCCATCAACATTGACACACATAACCTTCCTTGGTAAAGAAGTACCCTATCTCCTATTGTGAAAAGGCCTTTATCTTTCCTTCCTTTACCAAGACCTTCAATTCAATCAAGGATGGATCTAGATCTTGCTTTGACTTTACATCCTTAATCAATGAAGACTCGGAGCCCTTTAACATCACCATAATATCATTGTTGGCATCACTCAATTTCACTCCCAATCTAGCACATCTATGGAATTCCTTTTTTAACTCCTTTTTTTCCACCATCTTCTGAATAAGACACACTGCCCATAGACACCCTACTAAGTGCATCGGCTACCACATTAGCCTTACCCAAGTTATACTTCACACTCATGTCATAATCTTTGAGAAACTCTAACCATCTTTTTTGCCTTAGGTTGAGGTCCTTTTGAGTCAACACGTGGAGGCTCTTATGATAGGTGAGACATCAACATAAACCCATAAAAATAATGATGCCATATCTTCAATGCAAACGCTATGGCTGAAAATTTAAGATCACGTGTTAGGTAGTTCTTTTTCATGCACCTTTAATTGCCTTGAGACATAGACAAGACATCAACATAAACCCATAAAAATAATGATGCCATATCTTCAATGCAAACGCTATGGCTGAAAATTTAAGATCACGTGTTAGGTAGTTCTTTTTCATGCACCTTTAATTGCCTTGAGACATAGACAATCACCTTCCTGTTTTGCATTATAACACAACCTAAAACAATTCGTGAGGTGTCACAATACTCTACAAATCCTTTGGTTCCCTTCGATAAGGTCAGAATAGGAGCTAAAGTCAATCGATCCTTTAAGGTTTGAAAGCTTTTCTCACACTCATCCATCCATATGAACTTCACTTTCTTTTGAGTTATCAAGTCAAAGGAGATAAAATGGAGGACAAACTTTCAACAAACCTTCTATAGTATTCGGCTAGGCCCAAGAAACTCCTAATGTTCGAATGAGTCAATAGCCTAGGACATTTCTCACTACCTCCATCTTCTTAGGATCCACTTTGATCCCATCACCTAGCACTAAATGCATAACAAAGGCAAATTCCTTCAATCAAAATTCACATTTGTTGAACTTAGCAAATAATCTTTCTTCTCACAAAGTTTGCAAAACTACCCTCAAATGTTCCACATGTTCTTCTTCACTTCGAGAATAGATCAAGATATCATCGATGAAGACCATAACAAACATATCAAAGTAGGTCATGAACACCTTATTCATAAGATCCATAAATATTGTTGGTGCATTAGTTAGGTTAAAAGACATCACCACACATTCGAATTGTCCATACCTAGTCTAGAAAGCTATTTAGGGATATCACTTTCCCTTACCCTTAGTTGGTGATACCTGGACTGCAAGTCAATCTTGGAAAAGTATTTGGCTCCTTGTAATTGATCAAATAAGTCATATATCCTTGGGAGTAGATATTTGTTATTGATAGTGACGTTTTTGACTTGTCGATAATCTATGCATATCCGCAGTGACCCATCTTTCTCTCTCACAAACAACACCGGGTTACCCTATGGAGACCTACTAGGACTTATGAAAACCTTTTCCACTAGATTTGTCAATTGCTTTTTTAACTCTTTTAACTCAACCAAGGCCATTTTACAGGGAGGAATAGAGTAGGTTGAGTATCAAGAAAGAGATCTTTGTCGAAATCTATTTCTCTTTTGGAGGAACACCAGGTAAATCTTACGAGAAGACATCAAGAAACTCATTTACAATGAGGACCAACTCAAGCGAGGGGACTTTGAAAGTGGAATCTCTAACCCTCAGTAGATTGTATATGCACCCCTTTGAGATAGTTTTTTGGACTTTTAGATAAGATAAACCGACCTCTACATGAAGAACTACTACCCTTCCATTCAAGAATAGACTCATTTGGGAATTGAAATTCGACCCTACAAGTTCGATAATCTATAGAGGCGTAGGAAACATGCAAATCATCCCAAGTATGACTCATCTGCTGCCAAAATACAACACTTTTGATGCTTAAAACTTAAAATTTTATGTGTTCTCAATGCGATGTAGTTGTTTTTATGTGTTTTTTTGTTTATATTTGTAGGATTACAGGTTGGCCTTGATTTTAGAGTAAAGTGCAGAAGTTGCTGATTTTTTCTGCTATACAAGACCCTCTACGAGTTGGTATATCATGCTGCAGGCCGTAGGGTGGTTTTGTGAAGAATTCCAGTGAGGGGGTATTTTATGAAGTTTATTCTACAAACATACAAATGAGCCATAGAAGTTTCTATGAGTCATAGAAGATGGTTCGGGCCTTGAGGATCAAAGAGTGGGACTTTCTGAAGTTTATCAGATGAAACCCCCTTTACGAGTCATAGAGGGGAGTCGTAGAGTTGAAGTCTAAATTTCCAGCAGTTGAGTACGAGACCCTAATCACAGGCCATAGAATGCAATATGATCCGTAAAGCCCTTTCATATGGCATGCAAACGCATTCTCCTATTTTGTTTAGGAATTGAATTTTAATTATTATAAATAAGTTTTTAAAGTTATTTTTCAGAAGTTTTTTGCGCTTAGTACTTAGAGAACTTAGTAATTAGAGAAAAAAATTATGAGATCATATTGGAGAGCCTTTGAGAACATTTTGTGTTTGAATTTCATCCTTAAGCTTGTGATTCTTATTGAAGTTGGATTTGCTTGTTCTTAATTTTATTGTGTAAGTATTCAATTATGTTTTCTCAATCCATAATTCTTGCACCTATACAAAGCATGAGTAGCTAAATCCACAACTAGGGTTGTGGGAACCATGAAAAACTAACAAAGTAAACTAGATAATTCATAATTCATGGAAGGTGTATATGCATGCATTAATTTACTCTCTTTGTTTTGCATGTTTTCTTGTGGTGGCTAACATTAGAACCCACCTAGTGTTACTGACTGGACCAAAGTAGTAATGAATAGGAAAAGAGATTAATTAACAGGATTCGATTGATGTGTTCTCATCTAATCAATCAACTTGGGCCAAGGGGAGGTTGTATTGGGACTGATAGTTAAGGGTTAGTAATGCACACTATGGAGATGGGCTAAGTCGCATAGTGAAATTCACTTCTCACCTTTAACCAAAGGGCTTGCTGAACATAACTTATCGTCCTGCATGCTATACACTAAAAACGAATTAGGTTATCCGATGTTACTGAGTTGGGAAATCATGGGGAATACAATACCTAGTTTCTCTCCATATTGACTTCTCTCTTGTGTTAGTTAGTTTAGTTATATTTTTTATTGAATATTGCAACCCCCTCTATTTGGGGAAGTAAGTTGGTTAACCATTTGAATTGCAATCATTGGATTCTCTTAAGCCTACGTATTCCCTGTGGGTTCGACCCTAACCTTGGTTAGGTTCAATTTCTTGACAACGACCGCTTTATCCTCTAAAAAGGAGGTGTAACTTGGGCGACATCAAGATTTTGGCGCCATTGCCAGGGTATACGGCTAGACTTATTGAATTCATAAGTAATTCGGACGTTAATCCTTAGTTCCCTTAATTTTATTTTTTGTTTGTTGTTTTTGTTTTTATTAGGCTATAAATGTAGTGTATTCCCAACATCCGGAGTCAAGGCAATCTCTTCACTCTATTTGACGCAGAGATCCACAGAACATTGAGGAGGATGGGCCAAGACAATGCCAATAATATGGCCAATGCAGTTCTAAAAAGGAATAACAATGAGGACGCTGTGAATGGGAACCCACGTCCTCTAGAGGACATTGCTCCACAGTCGCAGGATTTCAATGCCAATGCTTACTAGTGGAATCAATGCAGGTTGAATCCTATGGCTATGGAGTGACTGGAGCTATTGTGTTGCCACTACTACCAGCAGACTCAAAGTTCATTGTCTCGAGTGGGTTACTTCAGATGCTGCAGAACTGTAGGCTATTTGTGGGCTTACTATAGAGGATCCTCAGAGCCACCTACACAATGTGGCATTCGTCTGCAAGAGTGTGATGGAAATACAAAATCTTTCTATGGATGTTGTGGGACTTTATGTCTTTCCATTATCTCTTATAAGCAACATTATAGCTATTTGAGCTTCCCCATAATTCGATCACCAATTGGGCAGACTTGCAGAAGGCCTTTTCGGAGAGGTACTTCCCTCGTTCGAAGAAGCTCAAGTTGAAAGATCAGATCAATAACTTTGATAAATTCGTGGTGATTCTATCCGTACTACTTGGGAGCGGTTTACCAAATGTCTGAAGAGCGTCCCTGACCACAAGTTAGTTGATGATGCTTTAGTGGAGATCTTCTATCGTTCCCTTAGTAGAACAGTTAGGCTTATGCTGACACTATCATAAGATGCATGTTCTTGGATCAAGCATTTGCAAGGATCATAGAGCAAATGGAAAGAGTGGTCAAGATTAACCGTGCATGGGGACAAAGGGACAGAGCATCTATTAAAAGTTCATACACTATCAGTGTTGTTCCAGAGCAAGCAAAGATCAATGAAGAAATTATGCAACAACTTGCCTAAATTCGCATAGGTATGGAGATGATGATGAAGTAAAACTAAGAGCGAGCGAATGAAGAAGTTCATTGATGAAAATGGAACTCCTAAAGCAAGGTGTAACTACTGCTGAAAAACTTATGGGCTACTACAAAAGGTAATGGTATTTCACCTATGAGTAATCGTAGCTCAGTTGATGGTCAAAACTAATAAAATTTCTACCATCTTCAACGGGAGGAACGGAAGCAGTGATTAACACTTGGAAATTTAAACAAGAACAAAGTAGAAGAGCTTTATCCCAAATGATAATTGTTGATGAGTTGTCGTTTAGTTTTGTTGAGAGGGAAGGTTTTAAAAATTTCATAAAAATCACAGTGGCACAATTTCAGATTCCTTCTCGTCGAACTTTGACAAGCGATTGTTATCAACTTTATAGTGAACATAGGCAACTCTTGAAGAAGACTTTTAGAGAAGCACGTCCAAGATTTTGTCTTATGACAGATACTTGGACATCTATTCAAAGAATTAACTATATGTGTCTAACGACGCACTTTATAGATAGAAATTAGACTTTGCATAAAAGAATTATAAATTTCTGTCCTATTTTGAATCATAGAGATGATGATATGACATCTTTCATTACTAGTTGTTTGCTTGATTAGGGCTTGGATAATGTCTTTTCTATCACAATTGATAATGCTAATTCCAATAGTGTTACCGTGAAATAAATATCTAGACAGTTGAGTAATTGGGGAACTAACATATTGGAGGGTCAATCCCTTCATGTGAGGTGTATGACACATATTCTCAACCTTATTGTGCAAAATGAATTAAAAGAAATTGGTCAGTCAGTCAAGCAAGTGAGACAAGCCATGAAAACATCATACAATCTCCCGCGAGGCTTAAAAAGTTTAAAGAATGTTGTGAATCTCAATTGATAATTTAAAGAAATCATTATGTTTAGATGTTCCTACTCGTTGGAACTGTACACTTTGAATTTAAATTTGAAAGATATAGTTTTTATGATTATGGATTCCTTGAATTTCTCCATACCCATCCTTGTGAAGATGGAAATAGTGTAGGTATCCTCACTAGTGATGATTGGAAAAAAGTGAGGGCAATGATTAAATTCCTTGAAACTTTTTATAACTTACTTTGAAGGTCTTTGATTCAAAGTATGTCACAAATCATGTGCACTTTGTGAAAATTGCTAAGCTTGATCTAATATTGAAAGAGATAATAGAAAATGAAGATCCTTGTTTGAGAAAAATGGCAGAAAGCATGAGAGAAAAGTTTAGAAAATATTGGGCTGAGCCAGATAAAATTAACAAGATGATCTTTATATCATCTGTGTTGGATCCCCATAACAAGCTTGAGTATGTTTTATTTTCAATTGTGGATATGCTTGGAAAAGAAATTGGGGACTCTCTTATTGCTGTCATGGATAAATATATGAAATTGTTGTTTGATCATTATGTTAAGAGATCATCAAAAGTCTCTTCATTATCTTCGCCTACTTTATCTAGGAACTCATCGAGTGCATCTACTGTGAGTAGTGATGGAAACTTTCAAAAAAAAGGATCAATGAGAACAAAACTATAATTTGTGAGGCATAAAGAAGAAAGTGGAAGTTCAAGTAGTGAATCAGAGTTGGACAAATATCTTTCTGAAGATATTGAGCCAGAATCAGATGATTTTGATATATTAAGGTGATGGAAACTTAATGAGCTTCTTGCGGAGATGGCTCATGATGTGTTAGTCATTCTCATTCAAGTGTGACATCTGAATGCGCGTTAGCACAAGAGGTCTCATTCTTGACCCCTTTAGGAGCTCATGGACTCCTAAATTAGTGCAATCTCTTATTTGTCTTCAAGATTGGCTTAGAAGTGAACCTATTCCAATTAATTTTGAAGCAAAATTAGAGTATCTTGAGCAACTTGAACTTGGTAAGAATTTTTCATTTTTTATTCATTCTATCAAAGATAATTTCTTATTTATGTTGCTTATAAGTTACTTATATCAACAAGTTCTTTTAAATTTTTTTAAGATATGGCTCATAGTGGAAATGAATCTAAAGTTGTGGATGTATAGTTGCGAGATGCATAGACGTGGTAATTGGTAAGTAAAAATTTCTATCTTTTTGTAATAAGTTGAGTTTACTTTATATTATACGTATTGAAGTTTCATTTTCTCTTGGACATATTCATAGGTTAGATGTTGTTAATTGTTATGGTGGAAATTAGAAACTATTTTGGTATGTTGCTGACTTGCACATTTATTTTGGGTATGTTGCTGAGTGTTGACTTGCAGTTTTGGTATGTTACTGCATTAAGAAGCTTGAAGTGATTTGATCTATGTTGCTGAAGTGCTGAAATGCTGATTGTTGAAGTGCTGACTGCTGAAGCCTGAAACCTGAAGATATCTATGTTGCTGCATTATGCTGGAAGTTGATACTTGGTTCTTGTTTTGTATTGTTGGTATTTGATTCTTATTTTGAGTCTTATTTGCAATAGCTATGTTGTTGTAGTGCTGACTGCTGAGAATTATGTTTGATAGCTTGTTCTTATTTTGAGTCTTAGTTGTTGTCTTGCAGTGTAGTTGTGTTGTGGAGAATTGGGTTTCTTTCTCCTCTTTCTTTATTTTAGATGTGTTTTTTGATGGTGAATTTCAGTTTATTGGTAAGATAATTGACCTTATCCTTGATTTATCTTTCTGGTGTTTAATGCTTCAAGACTTGATTGTGTTGTCTCTCTTATCATTTTCTGAATTTGCATATTTGACTAGCTTTGATTTGGATGCTTGCTGTATGGGTGTTAGCTCATGTGTGAATAAAACTTTGTTCTTCGCTGTTTTCTAATTTCTAACTAATTTCCTTCCTCTGTTGCTTATAGTGTCAATAGTTCTCTCCTTGCTTTGTATTTGGAAACATTATGATGTTTTACCTTGGTGATTTTGTCTAGTTTATTCTGCGGAATCAACTATTTGACTGCTGTCTAATTCTCAATTGAATTTTGTCCACATTTTCATCTTGTGTGGATTGATTTTCGTGATTTCTATTGAGCTCTGGTGGATTCATTCCTTCAAGGAGGTTAATCAACAAAATATATAAATAAATAAAATTTGCAGTCACCATATTCATTTTTTTGCTGGAAATTGACTATTTTGATTGGATTGCTCCTATTATCTCACACAGAAATCTTTAGTTACACTAACTAGTTTCTAGGTATTGTTGGATAGCTTACATGTGCTCCTTAGTTAACTATTGAAGCAAATAAGCTGTTACAAATCATGTACTTCTCATCGAAAAAAAAAGAGCCAGAATAATATTGAAACCGAAAAATTAAACCGAATCAAAACTTTTCCAATTCAGTTTCAGTTTATATGTTTCTCAAACCGAAAATTGAAATGAATTTCCTAAATCGAACCGAATCGACTGAACACCTGGACCTAGCAGTGGTAGTGATACTCTTAGTCTCCATCCATAGGTTTGGCATGTATATATATGTGTGTGTGGATGTACCTCTCTATTCGTAGCCTCGTAGGTTGGCTAGTACTTTATCATTTTGACTTATCTACCTTGGTGTATATGACTATGTTAAATCGTCTAGACTTAGTTTTTCAGACGTTATGATGCCCGATCTTTTGGCCATACTCTATTTAGCTAGCATGTTCAGTGGCTTACTTGATTAATGATAATATTGAGTGCTTATCGCGCCTCCTTACCTTTTGAGATATGACTGATAATACATTAGATGTTTGTGCACGTGATAATCATATTTTGAGAACTTTTAACTAGTTGACTATTATTCACACTTCAACTTTATTTTTATTATTTTTTTGCACTTCATAGTTATAATTGTATTTTACGCTAACTTATCTTGGTGGGATAAGATAAGTTCATCATGTCCCTTTTGGATCATGATAAGGCAAGTCCAAAGGCAGGCCAAGGTAGGATTTTTCTCCCATAATTTTTTTTTAAATTGTGAAACAAAATTTGTTGTTAATGTTTTCAAAATCAAGATAG
Organism: Solanum ossicruentum; assembly: GCA_025774065.1. NCBI lineage: Eukaryota > Viridiplantae > Streptophyta > Magnoliopsida > Solanales > Solanaceae > Solanum > Solanum ossicruentum. The sequence continues at coordinate 11,922 of JAOTQR010020704.1, forward strand.
TCAACATCTTACTTCAAACTCGAATCTTAATTAAAAAAAATTGAACAAATATGAAATCTCAATCTTTGAAATTCAATTATCCATAGATCTTAAACTTAATTTTTCGAATTCAGATTTGAAACATTTGAAGTCAGTAACCAACAATTATATGAAAATGTTGTTTTATTACTTTTGAAATAGCTTCAACAATCACATATGTTGAATTGCATATCTATGACAGAAACTTAAAAAAAAAAATCTGAAATATCAAGATCATTCACCAATATTTCAAAAATAGTGACTCATCCGGATACATTATTCAGTAAAAAATATGTTGAACATAAACTTATTACATTATCATATGTAAGAAATATTATACTAATTGTTAGAGTATAAATTACATATACACAGCGGAAGTACAATCCAGAATCAACAGACTTACACATAAGCATATGACAATATAAATGATAAATCATCAATTGACCATTAACAGTCATTAAACACCATTAAAGACGTTCAAGAGTCATTAAACCTTATCAATGGTCATTAACAGCAAAATATCTTCTTTCTTCTTTTAAGATAATAAAATATTTTCCTTCTTTTAAATAATCTAAAAGATTAAAACGAATTCATTCCTTTTAGGAAAAACAGAAAATATTTAGTCAATTTCTTTTACTAAAAATCTTAATCAAGCATAGTAAGGACCAAGTGTAGGCAATAAAATTCGCATTGAGAAAATAATAATCAAGAACGAAAATATCGCAACAATTTGTATTATTTGATTTCAATAATGTGAGTGTTACCATCTCTACAAATCGTCTTATTCCCCTTTTCAAGTGTAAATTCAAGGGATCTGGAGCTTGTTCTTGAATTTAAAGTCTGTTCTTGAATTCGATCTTGAACTTTGATTTCGAATCTTGATTTTGATCTTGTTTCTTGACCTTGAATCTTGAGTTCAAGAGCTTTTAAGCTTGTTCTTGACTTGAAGGCTTGAATGTTTGAATTCTTGAATTTGTAGAGAAATTGTGGCGTTTGATCCACGAGCTCTCTCTAGCTTTTTGTTAGAATTCTTGATGTGAATTCTGAATTATGAAAACCCCTATATGTAGTTGTAGAATAGAAGAGCCATGATGAAATCAGACTTTCTCCTGGCCAATCAGATTTAAGTGACATGTAATATTGGACTTTAATGAAATGAACTTGTCATCTTGACACATAGCATGATCCTATTGGCTTCTTTGTTTGGCTTGGCATGTCATGTCATTTGACACGTGGCATCAAGTGGACCTCTTGGATGAAGTGATATGCGGCCCAATAAAATGGGTCATCTTTTGTAGCCCAAATAAATCAATTTGAATTTTTAATTAAATTCATATTTTATTAGACTCAATTAATAAACTCAATTATATTAATTCACAATATTCATTTTGGACTAATATATTTTGAATTTAATATAATTTGAATCATATTAATATAAATTTTATATGATTACAAATGCCCCCTACTTTAAAACTTGTCGAAATATTTTGATGACTAGACTTTGTACCAAATTTGACTTCGTTTGAAACTAACGAGTTAAACAAAGCATTTACCATTTTATTCAAATCGGTAAAGGGGTGCATAAAAGAAAGAATACATGGTCACATTAAAATGACCCCAAGAATTTTTATCTTATTATATATATATAATAATAATAATACATAATAACATGCTTTCAGTTGACAAAGTCAACAAGTAATGGCCCATTCATTTCTTCTCTCTCTTTTTTTAAACATTACTGGCCCATTTTGTAAAGTTTGCACTATAGCGGATTGCATTCTGCAAACGTCGGCGCCGCTATTTCGAATTCCCTTTTGGATTTGGAATACGTGTCCTTACAGGACTCTTATCATACTTGATAGATCCTCCAATTTTGATCCTAATAGGACACGATTCAACGTCCCATATATATTTATAGATAGTCCCATAATTTCATCGGGAGCTTTATTTAGAGAACTGCAAAATTGCTAGTCTTGGCAGCTTAAGAAAGATCCTTTTCCTAGGTAAACAAAAATTTTCTTTCTTCTGTGCATATCCTTCTTTATTGTTTTTTTTGTTATTGTAGGGCCATAATTCAAGATTCTTGATATTACAAGAATTTAGTCTTCAGGTGTGAAGAGATAAATTCATGCTCACGCCTTGAGATCAACAATTTGAGGCATTACAATGCTCCCATTGTTTAAACATAGGGGATCAACAAAATGAGGCTTTACGCTGCTCTAAATGTTTAAACATATGGGACGAACAAAACGAGGCTTTACGCTGTTCTAAATGTTTACACCTAGGGGACCAACAAAATGAGGCTTTTCGCTGTTCTAAGTGTTTAAACATAGGGGACCAACAAAATGAGGATTTCCGCTGTTCTAAATGTTTAAACATAGGGGACCAAAAAAATGAGACTTTCCGCTATTCTATATGTTTAAACATAAGGGACTAACAATATGAGGATTTCCATTGTCTTAAATGTTTAAACATAGGGATCAACAATACGAAGCTTTCTACTGTTCCAAATGTTTAAGCATAGGGAACCAACAATACGAGGCTTTCCGTTGTTCTAAATGTTTAAACATAAGGGACCCCCTACTAGCCATATTTTTTAGTTTTGATTCTTATTCCCCTTTTTGTTGCATGCTATCATTGATGAAGGATAACACTTTTTCTTTTATGCAGTCTGAACAATGGTCTTCTTCAAGGACTACACTTGTTCATCTTCTAGACTTAGATACCTCATAATTGGGTCGCAAGATAGCAAGGTAGAGACCAAGCTTTTAATCTGAGATCCTCTAGTTGGTCATTATGCAGATGCAGGGCCACAATTAAGAAACACCATTTATAAGGTAGATTGGACCTTTAAACACGTCCACAAATCTAACAAAGCTTCCAAGGTATGGTATCTTGAGACACCAAATCTTCAAGGCACCAATCTTGTGAGCACTCTTCCAAATTTGGGGCGTCGCATGATCCAAGAAGGTTACGTTGGGGAGATGAAATCCTATTCGAGAGTGAATATCATTGCATCCCTGGCTATTGGGAATGGACTGAAGATGTCCTTAGCAAAAATTGGCAGAGCTTGAATGATGCTAACATCTGAAATGCTGTAGTTGCTTCTCTTTTTACTTATGATCGGAACTCTAATATCATGCAAGCCTTTTGTGAGGCTTGGTGTCCCCAAACAAACACATTGCTTACGTCTCTCGGAGAAGCATACATATCTCTTTGGGACTAGTATATTCTTGGCGGCCTACCGATCAGTAGGTGTCCTTATGAAGAAGTGATACCTAATACAAAAGAGCTTATAGGTCATGATGCGAAAAAGATAGATTTCTTCCTCAAACTTGTGAGTATTTATTTACTGCCTTCCATCATCTTAGAGAGAAGAAGGGTGACAACTCGGTGATCTCTTTTACTGACTGGATGCAATTTTGGTGTAAACAAGACATCAAGTATGAGTTAGCTACCCCGAGAAGAGAGAAGAAGATTCGACGGTTAGCATCTACGCATAACCCGATAGGTGACATATCAACGGAAGTGACCACATAGTTAAGCTCTCAAGAGACGACATTTTCTATGCTTGGAGCAGAACACCAAAAATATGTGACTTATCTTGCAGCCTTCTTGTCATGTTGGTTATGCATCTTTACGTTTCCCTCTGAAGGGAAAAATCTTATTTGGCCTGAAACTTTTAAGATGGTAAGCTTGATGGTGAGTGGTTGAAGGGTTAGCTTGCAGTCCCAGTCTTAGCGAGCATCTATCGTGGCTTAAACAGGATTTCAAATTCTTCACAATTTGATCGCATTAAGGTTTCTTTTCCCATCCATTATGTTTATGGTTGGATTGCTCATTATCTTAAGACACATTATCCTCTTACTGGTAGACCTTCCCTCCCACAGATGACGATATATTCTGGCGAGGATGCTTCCAATATTTTGACAAAGATAAGGCATGAAAGCACGTCCATCAAGGTGAAAGCCTTGTGTGCACTACGACCATGCTTACTAGGCCTTACCCAACTTATTATGTTGATGATATCAAAGATTAAGAGTTGGATTCATCTTATTTTATAATCCTTCACTTTAATTAACTTACCTTAAGGGAGGGGGACTCTTTCTTTATCGAGCCATACAGTCCCCACTGATTTAGTCATCAGTTTGGGTTCTTATCTAGAACATGATATTCATGCTGAATCTCTTGATGAGGGGCTTAGGTATTAGAGAATATGCATCTCGCTTACTACCATGTTAAGAGCGACATTTCCTCCTGCAGTTGCTTCTGCGAAGAGACTTTACTCCACTCGATACCTATATTGGTGGGAAAAATCTATGGGAAGTGTTTTGAGGATAATCTGGAAACTTTGTTGGAAAAGGCTGGGCCGAACTTCACCACTTTTTTAGGGGACGAAGGTTAATATGTCAGAGAGGAGCTCCTATAAGTTGATGCCCCACTTGCCCCACCACCTCAAAGAAAGAGGCTCAAGTCCTTTAAAGGATCTAAGAAAGAAGTAGCCTATGCTCCTACCCCTGCAAAGAAACGCCTCTTAATTCTTCCATCTACAAAGCAAGCCTCTTAAAAGACTAGCAAAAGCAGCAATAGGGACCAATGTTGGAAGAGGAAAAGACATGAACAATTGCGCTCGAGACTGTTGAGTTGGAGATTTTGGAAGAACAAGGTATTGATGGTCCTCCAAAAACATTAGCCATTTAGAGTGAAGAGGTTTTTTCCTTCGACCACAAAACCTTTTTTTAAAAAATGAATTTTAAGGATAATTCATGGTTAACTAATTTGCTAATTCTCTTTCGGTCCCCTTTTGTGTAGGTGAATGTTGTTGAGCATCCAAAGGAATTACTACAAGAGAGGCCGCAAATTAGCGTGGAGTCCGTCGCGACATTGAAACCTGAGGCAGAGTCTACTTTAGCTATTGAGCAAGAACAGAGAATTGCATTCACTTCTCATGATCAAACTTTAAAAGGGTTAACCGACGATTCGAGCAACACTCTTCCACTTCATTCAAAGCCAGATGAGTCGAAGTCTATTTTTGAAGGAAAAATCGTTGTTTCGACTCACAAAAAGAAGTATATCTTGGGCCTTTGGGAGGAGATTTGTGGCAAACTTTCTAGAACTTCTCTAGACTCAATTTCTTCTTACAAAGAAGATATTTATGAGATTCTCCAAGAGATGAGT